>JASANF010006770.1:0-21163 GCA_030248245.1 Trissonchulus sp. WLG1_4
TCAAAATAAAAATAGCTTTCATTTGATGTGCATATTGTGATAAAAATTTTTTTAATTTTTGGACGATTTTGTAGCCGTAGCAAAAAATTTTTTGTTTCCATATAAAATGATTACTCATATCACCGAAATATGCTGGTTTCTTAAAGCTTTAAAATTGATGTATTAAACTTAAGAATACGTTGAAGTTTTGCTGAGTTATTTAGCCGCTGAAAAGTAGCAAATCCAAAATGGAAATCCTACAAAGCTGATAAACTCTCCGAAAACGTCAAATTTCTCGATTTAATTCTGCTCTGAAAATTGAGTATGGCTTTTTGTAGTTTTTCAACGGAAATATGCAGGCCAAAGCAATCTAACTGATTCGAAAAAAGTGAACCGTGTGGCAAAACCTTACATTTTTGCGTAGCGAAATCGACCACTTCTCGACCTGGGTCCCAGCTGCCGTTTGCGATTGAGTGGAAAATTTGCACAATGAAGAAAGAGTATAAATGCAGATGTGAAAGCTGCGATTTTACTGCGATTTTGCCGCAACGTTTTTGTCGCTGCGGCAAAACGCAGCTTGCCGCACGCAAAACGCAATGTCAGAACAGACGCATCGTTTTTAGTGCGGAATGCCTGCGTCTTGATTTTGCCGCAGCGTTTTAAACGCCAGACTGTTATTCGACCTGCGATTTCATTGCGTTTTGATGCTGCTGACGTGTTGGCATAAACAAATTTCGCGGACCAATTTGTCATTTTTTTGAAACAGTAAAGACGCAGCAAACTGACCTGCGAGACGCACTAAGGCCGCAAAGCTTGTTCAGACGGTGCGTTTCGCTTGCGACACCCTACGGCTTGCGTTTTGCGTCAAAATCGCAGCGGCAAAAACGCACCGTGTGAATCGGCCTTTGAACAAGCTTTGCGGACTTAGTGCGTCTCGCAGGTCAGTTTGCTGCGTCTTCACTGTTTCAAAAAATTGACAAAGTGCTAAGCAAAAATTGTTTAAACCAACACAAACGTAGCATCAAAACGCAATGAAATCGCAGGTCGAATTGCAGTCTGGCGTTTAAAACGCTGCGGCAAATTCAAGACGCAGGCATTCCGCACTAAAAACGCTGCGTCTGTTCAGACATTGCGTTTTGCTTGCGGCAAGCTGCGTTTTGCCGCAGCGGCAAAAACGCTGCGGCAGAATCGCAGTAAAATCGCAGCGTGTGAATCGGCCTTTAGGTTTAGGCTTAGGCTTAGTGCTTAGGCTTAGTGCTTAGGCTGAGGCGTACTAGGTGGGTCAGCAAAGGCTTAGTTTTAGTTGCTTGCATCAAATAAAAGGACACTTGCTACTGTGAGATCATAATTAAAGCTGCACTTTTAAGGTGGTAGTGTCGCCAAAGCAGATTTGCTCATAGGCAGCAAAATAACAACTTTTTGATTTGAAATTCTACGTTCACTGAGAAACTACTGAAATGCCATATGGTGTCAAATAAATACTGCCGGACACTAGACTACCAATATCTACCAATATTTTTAACCAATCACCATTTGTGAGCCAGACATCACACAATAGAGACATAAAAGCTCAAAAAAACAAGCCTGATATCAGATTGGCCAGCTTGTGAAGTACATGTAATGTTTTGACGCACAATTTTTTGCCACAAACAAGAAAAATGAAAAGTAAAGGTTCGTTTTTCTTTTTATTTTAAAATAAGTGTCTAAATTTTTCAGAATTTATCATTATTGCTGTGAGTACTTTACAGGATACGCACAGTTTCACAGTTCCAACAGCCATTACTCCACAACCACTCAAGCAATTTGCACTAGTTTTGTGTGCATAAACTAGAGTATGTGCTTGTACATTTTGTAAAGAATCTAAACAAAATATTCTTTAATTGTGACGAAATTATAGAATGTGAATAGGTTTTCAAAACATCATTTTTCCGACTTTGCGACTTCACTGCTAACTGTATGCTTCATCAATTTTTCTGAAACTTAACGAAAATATTTGCCCTGAAACATATTTTTAGAATATATAAAGAACAATTACCTATTTTTCACTGAAAAAGTTTTATAGTCGCGCAAAATCGACTGCTTTCGCGACACTACCCCCTTAAACTTGACCAAACTTGACCGTCAGTGCCAGCTTGCTGCTGAGCATCAGTGACGTTTTCGCATCGTATTTATGGTATTAGCTTTCATTAAAAATTGCTGCTTATGCCTAATTATGCTTATTTGTCTATAAAAATGTAATTAATTTATTGTCTACGCGAAAAGAAACTAAAACTTTTGATATGCAAGCTTAATTTAACTATGTATATTTCGCCTCTCTTTTTCAGTTGGCAAAATTACGATTTTTAGTATAAATGAGCTAAATATGTTGCTAACAAAGCTGTATTAAATATATTATTACGTGTTACTTTATGACGATCAAACTTTAGGCTGATATTACGACTGTATTGGACATAATTTTCGACGATTAGCCGTATTATGTCGAAAAACGATGATTTTCGACTAAAATTGAATTATTTCGAAAAGGTATAAATCAACGTTTTTTCGCTTGGAAAGTGCAAAAAATGAACTCAGCGCATGCGAAAACCTATAAAAATGTGTTTTCAAGGTGACAAAGTAAATTGTTTAGATACTATCGATTTGCCAAAAATCAAGTTTTGCGACCGCTCGAAGATGCCAAGGTGCATTTTTGTGCCAAATTTAAACTTTTTTCGTTGAGCCAATTTTTTAAAATCGCAAGCCAAATTTTTGCGTTTGTATTCACACGCACTGTATTTCTGTCTCATGCAGAAAGTATTGCGTTAGTTCACAAAAAAAAATACCACACTCAATAAAACACCAAAAAATTTTAATTACGTTTCAGTAAAACACAACTGCTAGTGTTTTTCAGCCTTTCAAATTCATTACATACGTGTAAATGCACTGGCTTGTGAAGGCATTTCCGTGAAAATCTATTTTTCTTGACGAAATTTGCTCAAAAAATGTTCAAAAAAATTTTATGTGATATGTACATCAAATTGAAGGAAATTCACTTCTGATCAACTTTTGTTCTTACGATGCATGTTTATTTTTGCGCGTTTTCAAAATAATGGCCAAAACCCACATTTCAGGAGTGCCACCTTAAGGTAGCGCTCAGCAACAAAACTCATGTTTGGCGCTCAGCTCATGCAATAAATAGCAATACCGCTTTAATTGTATATCAAAGAAACATCAAAAAAACCTATTTACAATACAGTTCAGCACTTTAATGTGAATGTGTCAAATTTTATGACCATGTCGATTTTCCTATTCACACTAATTTTGTTTTTGACCTAGCTCAGCGAAACTTCAACCGATTTTGATGATTTTGGTATCAATAGAAAGGTCTTTCAAAAATCTAGACGTGATTGATCTTCGATTTTTTGTTTTTATTTTTGATTTTGCAAAAAATCGATTTTTCAAAAATCAGTCGTGTTTGAGCGACTACAAAAAGACTGCGGGTCAAAATTTGAAAATCGCAAAACTTTCACATCTGCATTTATATTCTTTCTTTCATTGTGCAAATTTTCCACTCAATCGCAAACGGCAGCGTGGACCCAGGTCCAAAAAAAGTAGTCGATTTCGCTGCGCAAAAATGTAAGGTTTGCCCACACGCTTCACTTTTTCAAAAATTAGATCTTTCCTAGGACTGCATATTTCCGTTGAAAAAGTTACAAAAAGCCATACTCAATTTTTTAACAAATTAAATCAAAAATTTGACATTTTCAAAGATTTATCAGCTTTGTAGGATTTGCATTTTGGATTTGCTATTTTCACGGCTAAATAACTCAGCAAAACTTCAACGTATTCTTAAGTTTAATACATCAATTTAAAGCTAAGAAACAGCATATTTCGGTGATATGAGTAATCATTTTATATGGAAACAAAAAATTTTTTGCTACGGCTACAAAATCGTCCAAAAAATTAAAAAAATTTTTATCACAATATGCACATCAAATGAAAGCTATTTTTATTTTGAACAACTTTTCTTCAAGACATTATGGTCAAAAATGTCGCTGAAAAAAATTAAACGCCAAAGTCGGTTCCCCTGAGCGCCACCTTAAGACAAAATGCAGACAAAATTCGGACATTTTTAATGCGACTTTGACACTTTGTGAAAACACTCCAAAACTGCTTCCTTGAAACTAAGATAAATTTAAAACAATTTGAAAGAAAATTAAGGGCCGGTATCCATAAAAGTCGAAATAAAAAGCAAGGCTTTTTATCCGTAAGTCTGGCTTGAAAAGCCCGGGATAAAAAGCTAGGCTTATGCGCAAGCTTGGATTTTTATTCGAGCTTTTTGTTTAATCCAGGCTTGTTCAAGCCTGGCTTTTTATCCGAGCTTTTTATTCATAATGAAAAAAATCAATAAAATATACGTGGAAGCCGGGATTAAAATCCGAGCTTGATTTTTATGAATACCATAAGCACGTCTTTTTATCCCAGCTTTTATGAATGCCAAAAAGCCTGGATAAAAGGCCGATCTTGGAATAAAAAAACTGGCCTCACCGAGATTCGAACTCGGATCCATGGATTACGAATCTGAGTGCTCACCAATACACTATAAGGCCTCTGGTCAGATTGGAGTAATATTTATAAAAAATATGTGGACTGATTCGAGCCAGTACAGTAATAAAATGGTCTGTTTTGTAAACGAAATTGACAGTTTGAAATATTACAACACTGGCGCAGTGTAATTAACGTTTTAATTCGTCGAAAATGGATGGCTTGTCGTTTTCAGCATTTGATATTGCAACAGAAAAATGGAGTTCCTACAAAGAACGACTAGAAGGTTTTTTCATTGTTAAAAACATTATCGATGATAACAAGAAGGTCGCGCATTTGATTTCTGCAATCGGTGCTCGAACTTACGATGTGCTGAAGTCCTTAACAGCGCCACAATTACCCCGTGATAAATGTTTTGATTAACTCAGTGATCTACTTTGTGCTCATTTTGACCCCAAACCGAGCAAACTTTTGGAACGCTACAAGTTTCACACAGCAAATCAGGAAAATAAAGAAAGCATTTCAGACTCTGCAGCTAAAATCGGCCGTCTAGGGTCTAATTGCCTGTTCAGAGAGGATGTTTTAGACGAAATGCTCAGAAACAGATTTATCGTAGGTCTAATTGATATTTACTCACTGAAGCAGATATTGAATTCGATCAAGCTGTAAAACAAGCACTTATTATGGAAACTTCCCCTAAAAAAAGGGCAGTAGAAAGCCGCGTAATACAGTCCACCAAAGATATGTCAAGTAAAAAAACAGTAAATAATCAACCCGGATGGAGCTGTTACAGGTGCGACGGTAATCATTTCTCACGGGACTGTCCCGTCCAAGACTGGACTTGCAACAAATGCGGTAAAAAAGGGCATATTGCGCGTGCCTGTAAAACTCATATCAATAACGGCCGAAACAAATATATCCCACAAGAAAGATATGCACAAAGAAAAAAGGCACCCATAAATCAAATCGCAAGCCATGAAGAATATGCTCTCCAGGAAACGGAGCCTACTTACACTGTATCAGAAGACGCTGAACAAGGTGTGTGGACAGTATATAATACAGCAATAAATAAGCCACGGAATACTCCCTGGGTTGCTACGTTTCAGATTAACGGAAAACCAGTTGAAATGGAAATAGATACTGGAGCTGGCGCAACAATTGTTAACGAAACGGTTTGGAAGAAAATCAGCGGGAAAGGATCACTGAAACCAACAACAATAAAACTGAGAACATACACTGGTGAGGACATTCCAGTCTTGGGAAAAGCACTAGTTACTGTAAAAGGAGAAGTGGACGCTAATAGCAAATACTGTGAATTGGTAGTAGTAAAGGGAAAAGGACCATCACTAGTCGGTCGGCCATGGCTGTCAGCGATTAAAGTCGACTGGGCCGTAGTGGTTCAAATAAACAGTGTCAGTGAAAATAATATCAATTTACAGACTAAACAAATAAATAAGCGGCTACAAGAACTTTTCACAAAATACAAAGTAATTTTTGGGAAAGACTTGGGCGAACTATCTATGGAACCGGCAAAACTGACATTGAAACCAGGAGCAAAGCCTCGTTTCCATAATTCACGACCTGTCCCTTTTGCCTTGCAAAACCAAGTGCGTAAGACATTAGAAACTGAAATTGCTGAGAATATTCTGGAACATATTCCACATTCTGATTGGGCTGCTCCAATTGTCCCTATCGTGAAGCCCAATGGGTCCGTCCGAATATGTGCCGATTTCAAGGTAACTATAAATTCTTGCCTGGAAGTAGATTCACACCCACTGCCACGTGTTGAAGATATGTTATATAAGCTAAACGGAGGAGTCATTTTTAGCAAACTTGATATGAGCAGAGCATACCATCAGGTCACGCTAAGCAATGATTCACAGCAGATTTGCGTAATAAACACGCCGATTGGACTTCTTAAGTACAAAATTCGGCGTGGCATCGGCTCCCGCAATTTTTCAGCGTCAAATGGTTAATTTGTTGCAGGGATTACCAGGGGTAGCTGGTTTTCTGGATGATATCATTATCATTGGCAAGACGGAAAACGAGCATTTCAAAAATTTAGAAAATGTATTCCAGCGTTTTCTTCAAATCAACGGCAGACTAAATTTGGAAAAATGTAAGTTCTGTCACACAGAAGTTGAATTTGTGAGACATAGAGTATCAACTTCTGGAATACGTCCGATTAGTTCAAAGTTACAAGCGATTCTACAAATGCCGAAACCGGATTCGATAACAAAGTTGAAAAGTTTCTTAGGGATGGCAAACTATTACAATAAGTACTTGAAAAACTTTTCAACAATCTGTGCACCGCTTTACAAATTGTTACAAAAAGGAAACCGATGGTACTGGTCTGAGGAATGTCAGAATGCATTCAACAGTTTGCGTTCTCAACTGTCAACCGAACAAATATTGACTCATTATAACCCAAAATTACCATTGGTCTTAGCATGTGATGCATCGGCCTACGGCATAGGTGCAGTGTTAAGTCATAGATTTCCTGATGGACGCGAAAAACCAATAGCCTTTGCATCGAAAATGCTAAATTCGGCTCAACTAAATTACTCCCAAATAGAAAAAGAGGCGTTGTCAATAATATTTGGTGTCAAGCGGTTTTATCTTTATCTGATTGGTAGCAAATTTGTTTTACAAACTGATCATAAACCGTTGTTAGCAATACTTAGCCCGTCAAAAAATTTGAAAGTGCTAACACTGAGTCGTTTGCAACGATGGGCGATAACGCTTATGGGTTATAATTACAAATTGGAGTACCGGAACACGCAACAGCATCAAAACGCAGATGCTTTATCTAGACTGCCCCTTAATAATGGATCAATAGAGGAAGATAAAGACAGTTTAGAAGTCAGTGCAGTCACAGCAGAATGGCTTACTAAAGTACTGGTATATATTACACTAACAGAAATGCAGCAAGCTACCAGTGAAGACACAATAATGATATAAATAATTAAATATTGTAAAACTGGGTGGCCAAAATGTGCAACACAGACACTGACATCGGTATTTCCTAAACGGCTAGAAATCACTTATTTACATGGCTTAGTGTTTTTGCGACACAAAATTTTTGTGCCACAAAAACTTCGACGCAAAATCTTAAGTGATTTACATATGGGTCACCCCGGAATCAGACGAATGACAGCTCGATGTAGACAATACATATGGTGGCCAGAAATTGATGCAGAAATAGCCACATATGTTGGGTGTTGCGAAAAGTGCCAGGCAGTTTTGGATAAACCTTCAAAAGCTGAAATGGCCTGGCCCGACGAACCATACGCGTGGAAAAGAATCCATATTGACAACGCTGGTCTTTTCCACGGAGTATACTGGTTGATAGCGATAAATAGTTATTCTAAATGGCTTGAAATAGTTCCTGTTTTGAACTTAACGTCAACAGCAGCAATAGCGGCTTTATGGCGATTATTTGCTCACACAGGTATACCAGAAACCATTGTATCAGACAATGGACCAACAATTACGTCGATAGAATTCACAAGTTTTTGCAAAAGTTTGGGCATAAATAAAGTGTTCTCACCCCCTTGGCATCCCCAATCAAATGGCTTAGCTGAAAAGGCAGTAAAAACGTTCAAACAAGCTATTGGTTCACAGAAACTTCCTGTTACTGGGTTGCAGATTGCCATTTCGCAATTCCTGTTGGCATATCGGACAACTCCCGGGCCCGGAGGGAAAACACCGGCGTCACTAATGTGTGGACGTAATTTGCTGACAAAGCACGACCACTGGAAACAAAATATAAAGAAAGAAAAGCATCAGTATGTTCCAGACAGATTTCAGCCTGGAAGTAAAGTGTGGGTGACGCATGTAAGCACACGAGGTGGAAGAAAATGGTCTGAAGGAGAGGTGATGGCACTGGAAGGAAACCGAATTTGCAAAGTCCGACTGTCTAACGGCCAAGTTGTACGGCGTCACAGGGATCAGATAAGACGAAGAATATCTTCCAGTACCTACAGAAAGGGAAGCGACGACGACTGGGTGTGGGACACCAAGCTTCGCCAGCAGGCCACTCAATTTCCACGTGGAAACAGATAGGAATTACCTGTAGAAAATCCAAGAGAGTTCCAAGAAGAAAACGAAGAAGTAACAATGCCTAGATATCCACAAAGAATTCGTCGGCCTCCTTTGATTTTCACACCTGGATCAAACCGGCGCTGAGTTCGAACTTGTGAAGGGGCGTGGAGTAATATTTATAAAATATATGTGGACTGATTTGAACCAGTACAGTAATGAAATTCTGTTTTGTATCTTTGTACTAGTAAACGAAATTGACAGTTTGAAATATTACAACACAGATGGTGTTAAGTTTCACTATTGAAAGTTCTGCATGCGTTTGTCGAAAAATCATGAACAGTATACATAGATGAACGCTTTAGTACCACAAATTCTTTGCAATATATAGGTAATTTAGGTAATTGTTTTTTCAATCTTAAGCTGTTAAACTTTTGCAGGACATATATTGTTAGGCTTTATACGACTGTTTCATTGCGTGCTGAAACTCAATGTTAAATCAACGAGATACGTTAGCCCGGTTGGCTCAGTTGGTACGTGCTGCGCGCATTTACTGAGCATCTGATTGCGGATCAGAATGTCGGTGGTTCGATTCCGCCCCGGAGCTGCACCTTTTGTTTGCAATTGTTCTGCATACATTGAGAACTGAGCTGCTGCTATATGATGTGTGCAGAGCAGCGAGGTATCACTTCATGTAAGGTATCATTCGAAAGCCCCTTCAATTCTGAGTGAATGGTGTCAATTTCGTGTTTCTACGTCAAGGTTGAAGCAAGTTATAACGATTTCGATTTTTTTCGAACTTTGTTACGTTTGTGGTGTGAGTAGTCGCAGAGGGATTTTTCGAACAAATTGTTTTCTAAAAAAACTTTTTGACCATAACTTAATTCAAGTAACACGTAAAAGGTTCTAGTTTTCAAAGTTAGATAGGGCAGACGACGGGCTTGCATTTGATACCAAAAAAGCAATACGTTAACGCTGACTTATATACGGAAAAACGTCTTTGAACACATAATGATGTTTTTCGGCCACCACGCTTTTGGCAGTAACTTTTTTTAGGTTCCGCCAAAAATGTTCTAGTTTTCGCAGTTAGATAGTTTAGAAAAGGCTCTTTCAATTGGCACTAACCAAACTATAAATTCTGGTTGAGATGTTCCCAATAGCGGCAAAATACTTTTGAAATATTAATAATACTGGACCACTGCCATTGTTTTGGCCATAATTTTTTTAAGTACCGCGTAAAAAAATTAAGTTTTCGCTTTTGGACACCTAAGAGGTAGAGCTTTTATTTGATACCAAAAAAGCTATAGGTCACAGCTGACTTATTTGCCGAAAAACGTAAAAATATTTGACTAAATATTGCGTCATTTTGACGTACTTTCAGTTCTAACTTTATTCAGGTACCGCGTAAAAAGTTCTACTTTTGACAGTTTGTTAGGGCAGAAAAAGAGCTTTCTGGTGATACCAAAAGCTTACGGTTATATTTGTCTTACCTGCGGAAAAACGTCCAAATAAATCGATTTCGTTTTGCTGCCCAAACGTCAAATGTTTGGCGTTTTTCCGTTATTTTTTCAGGATCGTAGGTCTTACACTCTTAAAAGTTTCAGATCCAGTACAGAATATGCAGCTCTACAATTAGGCGTTTTCATTATGTTTTTCTGACTGGCAGAAGTTGAATTATTTTTATTATCGTAATTATTAGAATAGTTCATATTGTAATTACAAGACTAGTGCGTCTAGTTTAGACTAGTTAGACTAGTCTACAACGTGAAGTCACGCAGTGTTTAACAATAAAACTTGTTTTGGAAAAAAATTAAAATCAAACTTGAGTCAAAGTTAACTTGCAATGCGATTTGATCGCATATGAGGTGATTACAGGTAGTCAACAAAAGGGGAATTGTCCAGAAGCCATAATTTTTTATACGGGTGTGGTATCGACGTAAATTTTTTTAAATGGTAGCGTTTGACAAGAGCTATCGATTGATAGGTCGCACGATGACGTAAAAACCTACCAATGTTCTGTATTAATTAATAGTTAAACGCTGATTTAACGTGGCATCCGTCAACGTCAAGTAAGGTGTCATTCAAAAGCGCCTGAAGTTCTGAGCGCCAATTTCAATTCAATTTCATGTTTCTACGTCAACGTTGAAGCAAGTTATAACGGTTTCAATTTTTCCAAACTTTTGGTCAAAACGCATATGGTGTGAGTAGTCGCGGAGAATCTTTTTCGAACAAAATGTTTTCTAAAAAGAACTTTAGGCTATAACTTTGTCCAGGGACCACGTAAAAGGTTCTAGTTTTCACTGTTAGATAGAGCAGCCGATGGGCTTTTATTTGATACCAAAAACTATACGCTAACGCTGACTTATATACCAAAAAAATGCAAAATAAACTTAGAATAAAATTTGGACGTTCAAATAAAATAAACTTTCAGATTTTGACCCATATTGCCGGCTCCATCGTCACTGATGAAGTAAAAACTGTTTTGTTTTAGGATCACAGTTATATGGGTGACTTCATTCGAGCATTTTCTTTGTTATATCAATGGTAACACGGACGTTGCGTGATATTTTAGAAAATTACTAAGTTTACGTAAAAACTACTTCCGCCATAACTTTTTTAGCTGGATGTTAAAAAGTTCTAGTTTTCGGCATCAGATAGGATATATGAACAGCTTTCATTTGACACCATGAAAACTATAAGTACCGCTGACTTATGTGCCGAAAAACGTAAGATTAATTTTGACAATAAAATAACTCCAACTTTATTGACCTGGAACCAGAGAAACGGGCCACGTCCATCATAATGTAAGCTTATTTCATGTTTAGAACATCAACGCCAGCCCTTCCGAGGTCACGTGATCCTATTATTATAATTATAATTATCACTATATTTAAGATAGTTTTAAACAAGTCTAGTGCGTCTAGTTTAGTCTAGTTCGATTATTCCTGATAAAATTTTATGATTTGAATTTGAAAAATTCAGCCGTGGCATTGAGATTTGATTGCACATGGTGTGATCCGTGTAGTCAGCCCCTTGAGCAAAGGATTAAGGGGCCATAAATTTCGATAGCGTAAAGATACTACAATAATATTAGCATCACTTGTGAGAAAATTCAGAGAGCTTTCAAATAATGGGTGACATGGCCCTGAAATTTTACGTTAAACTTGCGTCATAATTTAGAATTAGATTTAAACGTTTATACGTGAGTGGTAGACGTCAAGTAATGTATCAATTAAAAGTGCCTACTGTTCTCAGTTGAAAGGCGTCAGTTTTAAGTTATGACGGTCTTATTATTTTCGAATTAACTGACACTATAGTATCATCTTACATTCATCGTAGTGGAGGTTCGAGCCCAAAAATGTCAGTATGGAAATTTTTTATTTTTTCAAACCGGTGTAGCCGTTAAACGGTTTCCTTTAGCGTTTGAATAGAAAACTTTTTGGCCACGCTGTCGGCTATCTTATAACGTAAAAATGACGTTTCTGCGTTGAGCCGATCCTGAAATATTATCGTAATTATTTTTAGGCAAGAAAGTTTATATAGTATAGTAATGTAATTATTTTTGGGCAAGAAAGTTTATATAGTATAGTAAGGTAATAAAACATACTAATTAAAACATACTAAATATTAAAAATAAATTAGCCGAGCTATTTATATTAATATTTAATTAAAAATAAATTAGGTTGGCTATTTATATGGATATTAAAATTAAAAATAAATTAGGTACACTATTTATATTAATATTAATATTAAAATTTTTGGGCAATATTAATATTAAAAATAGCTGTAATTTTAATAGTATTTTTAATAGTGCTTGAAATGACAGTCGTTTTGGCTGTCATTTTGTCAATGACATGCAATCTTACTCGTATGTTCACTGTCCAGGGTAAGCCCGGTTACGGTAGCTAGCTAATCTAGCTACCGCGTAGCTAATTGGAAAAGGTCATGTTGACCTTTTCTAATTAGCTACGCGGTAGCTAGATTAGCTAGCTACCGTAACCGAGCTTACCCCGGAATTAGCTACACGGTAGCTAGATTAGCTAGCTACCGTAACCGGGCTTAAAAATTGTGTGTTTTCTGTGTTTTATTGATTCTTAGCATTAAAATTCAAATCATACTTATTACATAATATAACCTATACTAAAAATAATGAAAATGACAGATTCTTTATGATACTTCGCAAAAATGTAGCACAACCTGCGGTAAGCGTCGCACGATGCATAACTTTTTTATAAAAAGTGTCTGAGGTTGGTCATAGAGGTTTCCGTTCGGGCGCCAAGGTCACAACTACGTCAATTTACAGTAAATGGGTCACGTGACCCATCAATCGAAAACGCTTTGGCTCACCAATCGAATGGTGAAACTCCCAAGTGGCTGCGACACTCATAACAAAAGTTATGGGGATTTTAATGGCTAAACACCATACAACACTGTTATCATAATTAAATCGTAATTACTATATTACGAAAAGTGTTTTTTTTCTCATATCCTTAAAGGCGCCATAACTGGCCTTTAATAACTCGGACGGACACAAGAATAGCATCATTGGATTGCTGACGGGCAGGGCTTTCGAAAGAGGGGTCACATGACCACCTGGCCCTTCAGATTACCAAGAAATAAATATCTCAGGGTACGCTCACGTGACACGGTCATTTGACCCTTTATTTAAAAGCTCTAACAATTTCCTGACAAATGACGTTAAAATTATTATTGTAACACTACCGTATCAAAAGTTATGGCACCTGAAAAGTTTTCTAAATGCGTCTGACTGTACAGATCACACCATGGGTAATTAAATCCCAAAACAATTGAATTTAGGCAAAAATCATATTTTTTGCTCATTTTTCAAATAATGTAACATAGCACAGACTTCACTGAAATAAATACGACCTGGTCGAACTAGTCTAAACTAGACAAACTAGACTTGTATTAATATTAAAATTACTATTTAAAAATTGTAAGCTTCTATTTATTTTTATATTGATATTAAAAATAAAATCAGAAACACTATTTATATTAATATTAGTATTTAAAGAAATTTGACTGGCTACTTATATTAATATTAAAACTAAAATAAAATAGCGCTTCTATTAATATTAATATTTATATTAAAAAATTTTTGGGTCTCCTATTTATATTAATATTAATATTAAAAGTCCAGAGCACTATTAAAATAACGGTACCGAATAGCGTTAAAAATTCGACCATTAGAAACAAAACCATTTCCCCAAGCTCAGCGAAACGGCGTAATTTTGAATAAAATCATCAATCACGTCCAGAAACCATGTAAAGCGCCCACACTTAGTCCGAACGAAGAAATGCTTGCAAAACAGCTTTACCTCTAAGGGCCTATTCCTTTGACCGGATTAAAGGGTTAATTATAATCGGACTAAACGTTTTTAAAATTAAGCTTAAAAATGCCATTCCAAAAGCTCCGGATTAGGGTCGATGCATACTTACAGCCGTACGTCCGTTCTGCCGATAAAATGACGAAATAATGACGTCACAGGCGCTGGCTGATCCACTGCACTGGGCTGCTAGTGACGTCAGTCGGCAGGCTGAACGGACATACGGACGAAAGTATGAATCGAGCCTTAAACGGACGTAACTTCTAGCGTGCTGCTTTTTAATCGGACTAAACGGACTTAACTATGCACGCTAATGTTTAACGTGCATGTTAAGTCCGTTTAGTTCAGTGGTAGTTTTGGAATGGGGTCAGACTAAAATTAAGCCGCAGACTTATTTTAAATCGTTCAGTCCGTTTAGTCCGATTTGTCATTCCTCAGACAAAAATAAGTCCAGTCCGTTTAATCCAGTAAAGGAATAGGCCCTCAGATTCAACATTATCCTACCGCAAGCACTACTCCCGTTGCGGCCCTGTCGCAATCGTACCAGCAGCTTTATATAGAAATGTCCTGAAACCTTTCATTGACTGTTCCTTATCAGTTCACTATGGATTTGCTGAAACGTACCAACAAATTAAACAATGGTATAAATGGCCAGGAATGCGACACTATGTGAAACAATGGGTACAGTCATACCACACCTTTGCCAAATACAAACATGCAAACCCCAAAACAAAAGCCGGCCTGGTACCTATACCCCCAAATGGACCGAACCAGTGACCAGTGACCGAACGCAAAAATAGATACTTATTGGAATTTCAGGATGCATTTACCACGTTTCCAGGAGCTTTTGCAATACGCGATATGAAAGCAGAAACCAATTGTCATGTACCTTTTCAATGAAATCATCGCTCATTACGGATCGTTAATCGTTCTGGAATCAGACAGGGGTATTAATTTTCTATCGGATGTCGTAAAGGGTGTGTATGATTTATTTCATGTGAAGCGAGTACACACGACAGCTTACCACCCCCAATGTAATGTCAGCTGGATCGACGACATGCAGCTACACTAAGAATACTGGCAATGTTCACTAAACACAACCAGACAGATTGCGATGAATATGTGTCTGCTGCCCTACATAGCATTCGTACATCACCACATGCCGTCGCAAAAGAACCCCCCTTCTTTCTGCTTTATGACCGAGACCCACCACCACCTCTGGACATAGTTTTTCACTCACCTCCACAAACATACAACGAAATCCCAAGTTATAGACAACAACTACTCAAGTCACTACAACTAGCGTGGACCGCAGCAAAAGAAAAAATTCTGGATTAACATAAACAAAAAGAACTGTATGATCGCCGTGTTCATCCTACTGACCTTGAGTCGGGAATGGGATCAGGAGTCTACATCACTAAAGGGCCTTTCACCCAAACTCATACCCAATTGGGAGGGGCCATACCGAGTTAACGAAATCAAGTACCCCAATTTTAAAGCTTACAAGATTAGCGACTCCACACAGAAAACTGATTGGTATTATGTCAATCGAACAAAACGGTATTACGACCGAGATTTACTGATTCAAAGACAAAATTTAGACGCCGAGCAAACAGAGCTTAACTAAATACCGCAGCAAAACGATAAAAAATAAGCTAATTTTGCTTGCCATGATTGTGCGGTCGCAAAATGTCATTTTTGATGAATATGATTGATATTTGGAAAAACACTAAAATCACGATTTTTGAAAAGCGTAAGTTTAACTAAATTTCTCAAATACTATCGATTTGCTCAACATCAAATTTTGCGACCGCTCGAAAACGAGGTGCATTTTTTGTGCCAAATTTTCCTCGTTGAGCCAATTTTTTAAAATCGCTGGCCGAAAATCTGCGTGTGTATTTACACGCACTTTATTTCAGCATCATGCAAAAAATACCCCTATATTTTACAAAAAAATGACACCACGCGAGTAGTATTTGGCGTCTGTTTGGGACTACCAACCCTCATATATTTTACAACTGAGGGTTTGTAGTCCTATCCAGACGCCGCTTCACATAAACTAAATTAAGTTTCCAGAGTATCCAATAGTTCATGTGTATTTAGTCAACTAATAAAAAAATATGTGCAATGTAAAGTAATGTGCAAAGTTTATCGGTATTAAATTTTTGATAATTGCATACTATACAGTGCAAAATTAAAGTAATGTTTGCATAGTAAAGTAAGAAAAATTCGCTTGCGTAAAGTGTATATTCAAGGTCCAGAACTTTATCAGCAAATGATAATGAGAGCGGGGACCAAGTGGTACATGATTACAATAAATAGGCCTGAAAGTTCACTTCAATTGTTGACTTTAAAATCAGCATGGTGTGCTGTTTCTTGAAATTGAAAATCGCCATACAAGCAGTTACGGCTGCAAGTCTGAACGCCTATTTCATACTGGATTCTTTCACTCTACAATTGCCACCTACTGCTAACCGTGAATTTTTTCTTCGGAACAGACCAAGTAAGTAAAAAAACTAATTTTGCTCTATAGAACTAAGTCGTAGAAATATCGACAGAAAACTATCTCAGACAAAGTAAATCAGACAGCTGTGTTTTGGCGTCGCAACAATAATCTTTTTTTACAATTTATCCATGAGATAACTTGGCTTAGTGCAATTTTATCAAATGAAAACCTATTTTTAATACAATTTCGATAATAAAAAGCAGCAACATACACAAAAAAGTGAAAACTTTACCTTCAACTTTCCTGTCACAAAAATTTTACTGTCAGAGTTGAATGAAATTATTAGTAATAAATGAATTTGTAGGGGTTTCCGCCCCGGTTATGAATACATCCCATTTTTTAATAGAGAGGCTCGTACCAATTATGAATATTTGGCATCCTAGTTATATGCCCTCGTTGCTGCGTCTAATGCGGAGCGCAAAATAGCCCTTCTATGTACCTATTTGGAGGGGCGTACCCCCGCTACCCTTTCATTTCAGTACATAATTACGGAAAATCTAGGGCATTAGTGTACTCAACTGACAGATGGTACGCCATCTCACTTCAAGACACTAAGGGCATTACCGGATTAAACGGACTGGACTTATTTTACCCCCAGGTTTGGAATTGAAGTATCGGTCTAAACGAGGTAAAATAAATCAATTTTAGTCCGAACCCGTTCGTAACCTACATACTGCTGGACTTAAATGAATTTAACGTGCACGCTTATCAGCTTCACATTAGCATGCGTTGCAAGTCCGTTTAGTCTGACTATAAACAGCTCGCTAAAATTTGAGTCTGTTTAATGCGGAGGTTTTGGAATGGCATTTTTTTAGGATAATTCTTAAACCGTGCAGTCTGATTGAAATTACTTTTAATTTGGCAAAGGAATAGGCCATAAGAAAGGCTTTTCCCTGATGCCTACTCAACTAAAGGAGGTATGTACATACATAGGTAATCCCCTTTAGTTCAAGACAGTAGTGCACGCCCTCAGGTAACCTTTCCCCTCTCAGTGCAGCACATTCGTGGAGGACTCCAATAATGCTTGGACAGGGAGCGGTACCCCTTTAAAGCCGTACATAAAGGTGCTATTTTGCGCCCCGCATTGGACGCAGCCACAAGACCATAATGGGGCATAATATAATAAAATAAAACATAATTAAAATACAACCATTGGTCATTGACTCGATCGATTCGTCGCAAACTTTTTTAAAGCCACCCATTATTTAACAGACTAATGTGCAGTGCACTTAGATCCGGATTTATATTATGATATTAACCTCCCTTCAATAAGCATGCGTTGGAAATTTTTTCTTGTTCTTATTACCTACTTTTTTCTAGCTTCTCAGGTTCAATATAATATAGGCTCCTAACGTGAACTGACGCACTAGACTTGTATAGTAGAAAATATAATATACCTACAATACTATATATATAGCCTAATAAAAACTTATATCAAGAGTACATAATAGGATCCTATGATACATAATACATATACGATACGATACATAATATTATGTACTCTTGCTTATATTAACCCTGACTATTTTCATTAGATTAGCAGTTGAACAAGCATATGTTCTTTCTGAAGGAATTTTTTCATGTTTATAAAATATTTCTTAATTTTAACAAACGTACTTTGGCTCAAAGGGAACAGGCAAACTTTTTAGGCTTAGGCTTGGGCATATGCTTGGGTTTTACACAGAGAAAACAAAAGAAGTATTAAATTTTAAATAAATATTCATTTTTCAGCCATTCAATCATATGGTGTAAAGATCGTCAACGGGGGACCTTCTTGCTCGATGAGCTGCTATATTATTGTCAAGTTTAAACCTGAAGTAAAGCAAATAACCCTGGGAGACGCTGGTGGAAATTACAGCTGTATGTATTTCCTATTAATTTTATAAGCAAAAAATGTCAAATATTTATTGTTTAATAGTAAACTGAACAGTTTCTGAGTTTTTTTTGTAGAAAATAAACTGCTGTGCAAAAAACTTTTATCTTTTTACGCTATAGTCTAACAAATACTATTACTATGTGAATTCCTACATAACAAAACAATTTTGAGATATGAACTCAACTATGCAATTTAAGCGTACTTCTAACGATTTACTTTTATGTTGTAGTGAAACGGCAATTGTTTATACTGACCAGATGTCTCAATAATGTGTCGAATTTATTGAATATACCAATGAGCCGGATCAAGTTAATTTGGCCAGACCCCATGAAAACCTTGCTGAATCTTTATTTAAAGGTTTGCTACGTTGATGACGTGTGAATATATTTTTACATATATTAAACATACATAGTATATTAAAAATTTATGTATCATAATGCATTTACTTTTAAAAATGTATGTATCATAATGCGTTTACTTTTTGTATTTATAACGTTTACAAGGATACACACAAAATACAGTACATGAGCACAGTGTTTAGCAGATAACTGTTTATGAAGTGTATAGTATTGATACAAACAGGTATTACTGCAAGAGTTTATTTATAGTCAGGAATGAGCATAGTAACACACACAAATTGTGGAATGCATAAATGTAATCTTAACTCAATTCAACTTAAGCAGAGTCTACGGGGACAAATTCAAACTTATGTATTACGTGCAAAATTTTTTCGGTACGATGTTCGATTTTTCTAAAACAAAACGTCTTAGGATGTTTATAACGTTAGACTGGCTTTACGCATCCTACACATTATTGATTGACAATATAATAACAATTGTTGCAGGCTAATTTGCCGTTTGGGTCTACTGTCGAAGCTATTTTTGGATCCGATGAAGATCAAGATGATACTGAAGACTTTAGCGAACTTTAAAAAATGCTTGCGATGCTGGACGTACTAAAGTCTGACAAAAAATAGATAGATAAGCCACTTGCTTATTTTACTGGCATGACTTGTGTGACTACTTGCTGTACTCTTGATAGTCAAAATCTTTTTTGTAACGAAATCACATGTTTCGTTTCTCAAGTAGTACAATTAATTTTTGTCAGACTTAAGTCTGTTCAAAATTTGAGTTTGATCTGTGTCAAATATGTAATTCAACGTGTGGAATACAAAAGTAGTGATTTTTAGAAAAACTATGTTTTTTTATTAAAAGTAACGAACATATATGTTAACCAATTTGACATCTTGTGCTAAAGCTTTATAAACAACTGAAAACAACGCCAACTGATTTATTTTACGTTGCAAGTTACTCGAAGAATATTTGCGTTCAACTGGAAGGACAAGTGCATGTTTCATACTGGCAATCAATATAAAATTTCCACACTTAGTCCAGACACTCTAACTAGCTGTACTTGCCGGCAATTAAAAAAATTAGTGTTTTTATTAAAAAATGAAAAAAATATTTGTGGACTAAATATATAAATATTTGTGGTTTTTTATTTTTTTATTCAGACCAAAAGCTGTGACAACCCTTGACTCAAAAATTTCGAAAGCTTTAATATTTTACCTGCACACTGCAAGAACATTTATAGCTGGAACTACAGGTTCGACAGTGTACTAAAACTTTATTATTCCAAACTATTTTACGGACAACTGACACTAAATATACATAGCAGAAAATCACAAGTACATACTAATACATTAATTACCTACAAATGTAATGTTTATTTTCGAAAAAAATGCTCTTCAGTAATCAGCTTGTGAAACTTCGTGTTGTAGCTCCGTCAAGGGAAGCATATGAAACAACTTTTTCTTGCCCTGTGACTTGCTGTGACTATTCACTAGAACAAAAAAACAAAAAATTGATATGTGTTTAAATTACACAAACTACAATACTAACAAGCTGTCACAAACAAATTATCTAATAAAATTCGAATAGTACATACCAGTGTGCTCTTTTTGCTTGGTACGAAAAAGATAGCGAAGCGTGCATGTATTTTCCTCAAATTCAAAATCAACAGATGCAACGATGCCCATAGCTTCACACTGAAAAAACAAGTCCGCGGCAGAACTCGGACAGCGTTTTTTCAATTGTAGCATCTGAAACATTACATGTGCATATTCAAACACAAAGTCATAGTAAAATAGAGATATGACACATGCTCACAGCTTCAGACTGAAAAGGCAAGTTCGTGGGTGATGTTAATTTCAGTTACAGTTTTATTTCACGTAATTTTATGTTCAATTGCTATAACCAAGAGTAATAACAAATTAACTTTTACCTCACGAACTGAATAGGGTGCGTCATCCAGTAGCATGACAGCATCTACTACGTCAAGTACATTGGACGCAGCATCGTGTTCAGCTTCTTTTTTAGTGTTAGCTGTTCCTGAAACAGTTTTGTTAAATAAACAACATTGGTATGCTTGATACATAAGTATTTGTCTTAATATGGTATGTGTAGTTGGCATAGCTAGAGTATTGAGTTTCCATCAAACTATTTAACCACTTCTTTTAAAATATAGCATTACTATTGTATGTAGAAATATTTCATTTTAAACTAATAGTACTATATATGTCAAAAATACATGTTACAAAGCTTTTCTTCTTGAATGTGAACAAACCTTGGCTTCGAATAAGACCCCATACCAATGTGGCAACGTGACCATTTTCGGAACTTTCGTAAGTGAAGGTCGGATCTTCAGCATTCAGTCCTTTTGCCAATAGCATCAACTCTTCAAGTGGCAACCGATGCATGGGAGGCAGACGATCCAGAATTGCGTTCATTATGGTAGAAACTGTAGTAATATTGAGTAAAACAATATTGTCAATTGAATATTGTCAGCAGTGAATCAAAACGTTCAAAACTTGCCGGAAACAACTGAAACTTC
>JASANF010006771.1:0-22360 GCA_030248245.1 Trissonchulus sp. WLG1_4
ATCAAAACAACAGTAATCAGGGGATGCAGTGTGGGGGTCAGTACTCAGTAGGGGGATCCATGGGTGATTACTGACGATAATAGACTCCACATCCAGAATTAGGGACCCCAATTACCCCTTTAAAAAGTTTAAGCTTGCAATTCTGGAATGCTGCTTGTCCATTGTCGAAAAGTTGAAAAGACGATCGCGCAATCGGTGTTCATAACGTAATGTGTATTCATACTATAATTCAGACAATTAATTGTGAAAACTTTGCGCCATCGCTCAGGCATTACTTCGCCCTAGAGTATTAACGCAGCAACCGTGCGCCTGCCTTACTTGAAGGGCGAAGGCTAGTTATAAACTACAACATTGACTGTATCTCACTGTAGAAGGCTGGGCTGACGGCTGACGTCGCAGTCAAAAATTTTAATGCGGCCACAAAGAAAATACATACTACTTCTGCGATAAAAAAGTCACATTTTCATATTGCTTAGTAAAGCGCAGCTTTTGTTATGTGGCAGTAGGTCCAAAATTTGGCCGCTAAACACAAAGGGTGGATTTCACGAAGGTGGTTTTACTAAACCGTGGTTTTACGTACGTTTTTATATGATTTGCACATAATTTCATTACGAAATGTCGCCTGATTCGTTACGAATTTAGTAGATTTTCTTAAACCATGGTTTTAGCTCAGCAGAAATTTCAGCAAAACAGAGACCTGCTGTGCTGCAGGTTTCAAATTTCAACTGCGCTAAACAACAAATTTAAAGGCCGACATTTCGTAATGAAATTATGTGCAAATAAAAAACAAACCAAAAACCCCAAAACACAAAGATTCCTGAAAAAATTTTAAGTTTAGTTGCCTTGAATAAATATGTCAGTTGCCACGTACTGTAATCCCCGATTGAGAGTTTATCACCTGATGTGTCAACTGGCACTTCTAAGGACGGCGGGTTAATACGGCAAAACAATGGGTCCCTTAACACAAAAATACTAGCCATGCCAATGTGACTTCACGGACAAAATTTGGGTTGAAAGCGAACACATGAGCTACGCTGTATTTAAAGTAATATTAAAGTTGTGTAAAAATGCATTTTTAATATTAATATAAATGCAGCGTGTCAGTTTCTGCACAGGCATGTACTTGTCTTGCATATGCCCAGCCGTTATTACAAAGAATATTAAAAATAAAATGCTTTTTAATATTAATACGGCCAATTTTTTTGAATTTAATATTAATATTAATACAATTGCTAAAATATTTTTAATTTAATATTAATATAAACAAAATTCTGATTTTATTTTTAATTTTATATTAATACAAATACAATTTCTGAAATATTTTTAATTTAATATTGATATAAATAAAATTCTCAAATTATTTTTAATTTAATATTAATAAAATTATTAACATTGAAAGTATTTTAAATACTGACTTTTAATATTAATATTAATTATTAAAATAACGGTAGCATGTAGCTATGTTATGCATTACGTAGTAAGTAATTTGCTATATAAGACTGTCGATCGGCAAGACCGTTTGTACGAGCGTGTGTCCGATTATACATAACATGTACGTCCGCAACTCCACAGGAAATTTATCTCATGAAACAGTGTTGCCATGAAACCTGGTGGGACAATGTTTCGCAGATTACTTATCAGCGGGTTGTAGCCACGCGATGTCAGACTTTAGATGCCGTTGCCAACTAGTGCTGTTGGTAGGATTGCCGAATCGGATTGACATTAAGATCGGCGATCTAAATCGGTAGTATAAGTTGAGGCTCGATTCCACGTAATCTACATGTCAGATAACTAAATCAAAGGCATCCTATAGGCTGACCTAAAAAGCTAATGCTCTGTTTAGCGTTTTGCAAATTAAAGTATAATTTCCTTTAGAAATTAGATTGTCGTTTAATTCAGTCGAAGTCAGTGATAAGTTAACCCACAATCGGTTCCTTTTTTCGACCAAACAGGCAACTCTTCTCAAAACTCCCTCTTTTAGCCCATGGAAAGCAGTTGCAATAATGACATTTTTTGACAATTTTGAAGACATTTTTATTTTCTATCAAAATTTTTGGTTGTGGGAGTTTAGAACTATGTATGTACTATTGCAAAAATGGCATCTTATGATCTACAAGTTCAGTAAAACTGTTTTTAACACTACTTATTTTAAACACTAAACTTTATACGGCGTCACGGCTACCGATACCGAGTTGAGGTCATTTTAGAACCCAAAATCGCTATTGCGCACCCGCAGACGCAAATTTAGACTCATTATTTGACTGTAACTACATTACTGTGTAGATTGATAAAAGTAAATTGTTCCATTTCCCATATGAGTTTTCCTGATATGGCAACATTTGTAACCATTAGCGCTGTCATTGCTGGCTAGTAGCTGAGACTGAGAATTGTCAGGATTAGTTCTAAATGTTGGTTTTAAAATATTTTGGTGCCGCGTTTTATATTCGAAGAATATCCTCAGCACTGTAAGCATGTCGCAACGAATTCTATCCAAAATTAATTTAACTCTACTCACAAAACGTGCTTGTTCCTGTTGTGCCACAGCACAACAGGTCTTTAATTTTGATTTTGGCGGATAGTATGGAGCGTGGTTAAGCGTGTGTTTGTTTACTGTGCAGTTTAGATTAACTGTGCGTGCGTCACAGCATTGCCTAGCATAAAAGATGCACAGAAATCAGTGATAACTTTTGCAGTGCGTTTAGGTGTCGCGCGTGCTGTGAATGTTATTTAGAAATCTTTACTGACAAAAGATTGATCTCGCCAAAACATCTGCACACGCTGTGTGTGTGTGTGTGTGTGTGTGTGTGCATGCAAACACAGTGCCTACTATGATTGCATGTGAACCCAAACTGCGTGCTGACAACATTGGCTGCCATAATACAACTATTGTGGGGTATTGTGCAACTAAATTAGCCACCCTGTATAAAATCTTAAATAATGAGGTCCGTGTTTCGGATATTGTGGCTAGCTATCAACGGTTTTCTTAAATTTAGGTTCATTACAATCCACACCAAATCGGATTACTTAAGTCTGAGTAGGAGCTAATCTCTAGTTGAATTGATTTAGTTGAATCAGCTTAACCGAAGCTACTAACACCTCAGTTTTTAATCAACTCTTGGCGCCAACTGCGCCAATGTTCATTATTGCAGCGGACTTAAACCGATTTAAGGAATTTAAGCCTGCGCTAAACCGATTTAGCTTCTCTTTAGTTAATCCTTTTTGGTGCAATCCACCGTTGCAAGGATAAATATCGCTGCACAACAGGCTTTAGCTGACCTCTGGTCAGTTTACTTAAAGCTTTTTGCTTAATATTTACTGAAGGTTTTGCCGCAGATTTGGCTTGTTACCTGTATCTTACCGGTAGCCTCAGCAATCACATTGGCTTCAGTCATTGTCTCAGAATCCGAGTTTACTTGTGCGTAAAGTTTACCTTAATTTTACCTGCAGGTAATTTAAAAAATACTTGCCCAGATATAAATGAAGTCGCACTAAGGTTTGTAAGTTTCGCCCACCATTAATCGTAGTAAACTTTTGCAGCAACGGTATAATTGTTCAAGATGTCATTGTTTTGGTATTGCTTGGTAATTTTGCCTTAATATTTAATACGTTTTACTTTACTTTTACCATTTACTTTTTCACAATTTACCTGAACAATTTTATTTTTTTCACCTTTCACCAACAATTTTGATTGTTAGTATCTTCCCGCAAATTCAGTTCTAACATGGCCTCTATGTTAACAAACTCAACCTGCTAAGGGAAAAAGAGGCCGACCTAGCTCGTCCAGCAGTGCCCTGTCGTGCTAATGATCTGGGCCCGATTTATCGAAGCAAATGGTTCGTCATCAGAGATGTTCGTCATCGAAAATGTTCGTCGTCGAAAATTTTGGATTGATCGAAACATTTTCGATGACGAACATTTGCTTTTTCAACGGCGAATTCGTCATCGAAAAAACAAATGTTCGTCATCGAAAATGTTCGTCATCGAAAAGTTCGTCATCAAAAATGTTCGTCATCAAAAAAGCAAATGTTCGTCATCGAAAAAGCAAATGTTCGTCATCGAAAAAGCAAATGTTCGTCATCGAAAAAGCAAATGTTCGTCATCGAAAAAGCAAATGTTCGTCATCGAAAAAGCAAATGTTCGTCATCGAAAAGCAAATGTTCGTCATCGAAAAAGCAAATGTTCGTCATCGAAAAAGCAAATGTTCGTCATCGAAAATGTTCGTCATCGAAAATGTTCATCATTTAAATTTTCAGCGTTCGAAATTAGATCAGTCGCTTTAAGTCTAAACATTCTGAATTAGAACATTTTCATTAAAGTTAAACTTCTCTAATAATAATAATAACTACTACTAACTACTACCAATACTACTACTACTACTACTACTACTGCTACTACCTAAGACTACCTAATACTACTAAAATTGAGGACATTAAAGTATTGAATTTAGTGGTTCTGTGTCTGTGTCAATAGATAGTGGCAAGCTCTCAAAGTTTAATATTATTTCGTTTCAACTTTTCACCATTAAACAAAGTTTTAAAAAACTTTACGTAAATCAAAACTAATTTAATAGTTCAGAAAAGCTGAAAAGCTGGTTATGATTTCACAGAGCTCGGTTCATATACTCGCCCTTGTCCTTGTCCCTATCATTTTGTCCTTGAGCAATTCCAAAATTACCTGGCCAAATAAGCCGATTTTTGGCATGAAAATATTTGACCTCAATTCCAGACCGCATACAAAATTCATATAAAAGGCTTCCGTTAATTCTCCACAGCAGCTGACCGAAATGTGCCCTAGTCTTTCTTGTCCCTCTGTGTTCTCATGGACAAGTATGAACCGGTCTTAAAAATTAAGTACGCCTGAACCAAATGCTTGAAACGGCCAGCCAACTCTCTTTGCAGATATGGTCACAGATCTCAGTTATTCAGTCAACAGTTATGAGGTTCGATTCATACTTCAGTAGGGCATACGGACAAAGCCTGTATATATAATCCGTTTTTTAATTCTAATTTTTTAAGGCAAACGCGCATAGCTTGGGCCTAAGGTCATATTTTTGAGCAGTGAAATAGTGCGGTTTAGTATATATATATATATATAGATGAACGGACATATGGCTGACGGGCAAAGTGGCAGACGGCTGTACGGGCAAAAGTATGAATTGAACAGCCGTCCTGCCGCTCAGTTGGTCGCAATGTCCATACGGCAGTACCGTTATTTTAATAATTAATATTAAAAATTGTTATTAAAAATACTTTTAATTTCAATTATTTTACTAATATTAACATTAAAAATAAATGAGCTGCGCTATTTATATTAATATTTAATTAATAATAATTAAGGTTGGCTTTTTTTATTACTATTAAAATTACTGCCAGCTGCTTATGTACCTAAAAATGTGCGCAGTTGAAATTTTCAACGGAGGTACACCGAGCTCCGTTGAAATGTTCGTCATCGAAAAAATTTTCGATGACGAGCTTTTGTCATTTAGAACATAATAATGTTCTAAAAGACCAAAGCTCGTCATCGAAAAATTTCTCGATGACAAACATTTTTGATGACGATCTTTCGATGACGAACATTTGTCTTTTGATAAATCACTGTTGAAAAAACAAATGTTCATCATCGAAAATGTTTCGATCAATCCAAAATTTTTGATGACGAACATTTTCGATGACGAACATTTGTCTTTTCAATAACGAACATGTAGTTTCGATGACAAACATTTTTGATGACGAACATTTGTTTTTTCGATGACGAACATTTTTGATGACGAACATTTTCGATGACCAACATTTTCGATGACGAACTTTTGATGACGAACATTTTCGATGACGAACATTTTGTTTGGGTAAATCGGGCCCTAATTGCGAGTTCGAAATTCATTATTTTTGGTATAACACCGTAATTTAATATAGCATCAAAACTACATCAAAACTGCATCAAAATGCATCAAACTAAAACCTAAATTTTTGTCACATCAAATCAATTAAAAATTTAGGCTCTCACATCAAATCCAATCAGAATGGCTGCATCAAATCAAAACTAATTTTACAACCGCCACATCAAATCAAATCAAATGAAAAACTCACATCAAAACAACCCTAATTTGATGCACAAGAAGCACACTGCTGGACTTGCTGGGTATGATATGGGTCAAAAACTTAGAAGCGCGGGTTACCCGCAGGTATCCATTGCAAACTGCCCAGTCACGAAAAAAATTTGAACCTTGAAGTCTGAAAAATTGTCAGCCAAACTTAGACAATGTCACAACATGTGGCCTGCGAAGTTGCCAGAAAACAACGTCGCAACGCGAAGTTGCTATAAGGCACCGTTCTAACATGTCATTGAGGTTGTTTGTTCTTGTCTGCGAGGTTGCTATATAGGCGACCAAACCGTTTAAATACGCGGTGTCACGGTGTCACCTTGCGTATGGCAATTGGGTGGCTCAAGGTGGGTGACTAACGGTGGGTGGCTCAAGGAGCAGAAGCAAAAAATTCAATGCTTTGCTCTGCACCTTCCCCTCCAGGAAAATGTTAATATACAACCTCGCACAAATCGAAGCACATCAATTAACCCTTTCATGCGCACTGGGAAGGGAACCTCAGGCACCGCATGTGGTGGATGCCCAATTGGATGCTATAAAGCTTGGCTAGCTTATTCTAGTCAACTGATCTTCGAACTGTTTTTCAGAAATCGCAGATATTTGCATCAGTGGCTCAATTTTAGTCCTGCTGCCACACAACGCACCTTATGCTTGATTAAGCAATGTGAAGAATTGACTTTTTTATCGCAAAAGTACTATTTTCTTTTGGACCACATTATGAAACTCGAATGCAACTCCGGCAGTCTGCTTCTTGTGTATCTTGTGTAGAAAACAGCCGGCCCGATCGTTTTTTTGTACCTCAGGGGCCCCCTACGGCTTCCAAATCCTTTCTAACCCCTTCAGCATCGCTCCACCTGCCTGGCGTACATGGTTCTGGCCTGCTGGTCCCCGACACAACGACAATCATCTTCAACGGACGCCCGGTGCGATGGACGTGTGCTACAGGTGTTACGGAGCAGGACACTGGGCCCAAGATTGCCCCCAAGGCGGAGACCAAAAGCCGCTTGGCACCAGCAACTTCAAGTGATGCCAGCCAGCCTGTGGCCGGTGTCATAAACTGTAAGTGCCCGGCCGATTACTGTTGTTATTGTCTAGAAAATAAAGCTAATATTGCTTTGGATTTGACGGTTAGGGCAGACTTAGGAAAAAATAGCGTTATGGAAGAAGCTAACTTTATCCAAGCTGGTCTTGAGCGTAGTAGAACAAGGCCTAAAGCTTCCTTTTACTACGACATCAAAACGTCGTTTTATAAAAAATAATAAAAATTCTCGCCTACACAGTCAGTTTCTGACCTATGGCATCATTGAGATGCTTCAAAAAGGCTACATAAAGGAAGTTAGCTCCTTTTCCAAAGTAGTTAATCTTCTTTCTGTGCACATACAAGGTAATGAAAAAAAACGCCTGATATGCAATTTTCGCTACGTCAATAGCTTTGTAAAACAACGGAAAGTGAAGTTTGATGATTTTAAAGTCATGACTCAGTATTTAGAACAAAATGGCTTTATGACTTCGTTTGATATTCATAAAAGCTAGTACTTCATTGAAATAAGTGAACAAGACAACACATACTTGGGTTTTTTTGGCTCATAGCCGGTGTAAGAAGGCAGTTCGTAAACTGCGTCCTACCGTTTGGACGCTGCTTGGAACCATACATTTTTACCAAAGTCATGCGTCCCCTAGTAGCCCACTGGCGAAAAATGGGAATTAAAATTTGCATGTATCTAAACGAGATACGGTCGTCAATGCACTTTGCTCGGTTGCACTTTGCTGTGCTATGTCATTAAAGTAGTATTGCTATTTTGTAACCATTATTGGTCTGACATTTCAAAAACACGCCTTATTTTTTTGAGCACCACGACCACATCTAATGACCGAGAATCTACATGGGAACAGGGGATTGTGCGACAAAACGTGCTAAGCGACCCATTTTTTCCCCAAATGATGCACATTTAAGCCCTGTCCAGACTGGTTGTTAAAAAAACATTTATACACAGGGACAAAACACAAACATTCTGGTCTTGGTGGTTGGTCCCAGTTTAGGTCCCATTACTTTTCACACTTTTGTTCCAAATTCCCTTCATTGTAAGACTGCTCGTGGTAGTAGGCCTCTTCCTCCCACTGCTGTTTTAATTAGGGTGACTAATTAGCAAATTCGTCCCCAAAATACGGCAGAGCGTAGTCTTCGGACTGGTTGGAGCTTGACGAGTACTCCAGGATGACTACCATCTGTGGGTGGTCAAGGTTGAGCGGGTCTTCTTCCGGACTAGATATATTCATCGATGTCGCCGCATTTGGGCCACGTTGCTTCGGCCATTTCCTTTTCTTTGGGGGTAAAAACTTCTCCATTGGTTGGGATTCCATGATCTGGGTTCATTCATAACTGGACGGTTAGGAGTAGGAGGCGTGTAGCGTGGTTGGTATCCCCGTAAGGGCTGGAAGAGTGGAAGCTTCCTCGGTTCTGTTGGGAGTTCTAATGATTTTATCGGAATGGTGTCAAGGGATAATTCTCTCGTCCTCGTCCGTTCCCTGTTCCGGGTTATAGCCAGGCACTAAAGGGGGGTGACGAGGGAGTGCAAAAAACAATATACATGGTTAAATATGCACAAAAATATCTCAAAAAGTATCACAAAAAATTGCCCACAATATCACACATAAAAAATATATATCACAGCATTAGATAAGTTCAATGCGCTATCCCGCAAAAATATGCGCCACAAATACAAAAAATATAAAATATGGTTACAATGAACAGGGTAAAAGGCACATATAATACTCAGAATATGTAACAAACCCCTTATCTTGGCAGCCTCGCCACGTTTGTACGGCTACTCATGCAGCAAGCACTATAGCCCAAGCAGGAACAGTAGGTATCAGTCTTGGGGAGAAATTCCTCCCGCCCTCGGCCTAACCGAACCGTCGGCGGGGCATCCAAGTAGAATGAGCGAGGTCTTCCTTGTGGCCCGGGGTTGCCGAACACCGGCGGGAAATAAGAGCCTTCCTACTCTACTGGGCTAAGCGCAGTAGGTTAAGGTAAAGTTTATGCTGTAGGTAATGGTAAAGTTAAAATTGACAACAAGATTAACGTCGACGGTGAGGTTGGAAATTTGCACAATACATTAACTTCTGCTGCGAAAAAAGATAAAGCAGTTTCCTAGCCCGAATATTAAGGGTAACATTGGCTTTATTGGCTATCACATTGGCTTTAGTGTTTAGTCATTGTTTGAGAATACGACTTTACCTTCACCTTACTTGTGGGTAAAGTTAGCCTTACCTGCAGGTAAGTTTGAGAATACAGCCCCTGAATTTTTTGTACATTTTTTCCTATTACAGATTTTTCAACTGTTTTTACTCTTTCCATTCAGAGACATTTAACAGACTTTCAAAAAAATTTCAGAGAAATTTCATAAAAATTCAGAGAAAATTCAAATCATTTCACCAATGTGATAGGTAAAAATACCTTTAATATTTGGGCCAGAAAAATGCTTCGTCTTGTTTCGCAGCTTAAGTTGATGTATTGTGCAAATTTTTAACCTCAACCGTCGACGTTAACCTTATTTTCAATTTTAACTTTACCTTTACCCATAGAATTAGCTTTACCTTGTGGGTAAAGTTAGCCTACCTGCAAGTAACTTTGAGAGTACAGCCCCTAATTTATAATATCTGAAAAAAATGTTACTGGCTTTTCAGATAAATTTCAGATACTTTTTACACGAGTTTCAGATAAAATTCACATGTTTTTTTACATCTGCAAATGTATCTCTGAGTCTCTGAATTTGTGGGTGAAATTATCTGAATTTTGGCAGAATTTCTCTAAAATTCTTCTGAAAGTCTGTAAAATATCTCTGAATTGAAATGGTACAGAACCCCTGAAAAATCTGTACCCGAAAAAATTTTACAGAAAACAGATTCCTGGTTTTCCTGTGTTCCGTGAAAATCTATTTTTGTTGCTGAAGAAAGAAAAACAATGGATATTCTAAAGCAGTGTATTTGTCATTATATTTAAACGAAGCATCGGGGTACTATAACTTCCGAAAGTTAAGTTTCGATTATACACACTAGACTATAATCCTTTGCACTTAGTTAGATGCGCAGTTCGTCAAACGTATTTGTTAATGACTGTAGTGCGTTGATTGTTGAAACAAGTTAGCTTGGTATATGTATGTTATTTTAAGGGTTTGAAATGACAATACGTTTATGATTAAAAATTAGTCTGGCGAATCGCGCATTTCAGGTCGCTTTTTTATTTTATTATCTCTTTTTATGATATCGGTTCCAGCAGCCTGTCGTCTGTGCAATTTGGACTGCAGCTCGCGATCAGCTTGTCGTTGCGCGTAGGTGAGGTCCGGCCGCACACAGGTTCCGTGTCCATCAGGGCAGCCAGGTTTGCGAACTAGATTTTTGAATCGAAGCAAAAAATTTTTCCACGCCCCGGGGTTTCTGAACAGTGGCGTATCCACTATCCGGGTTAAATGCAGTTGGGAGAAAAAATGGACCTATTTTTTTTCGTAGAGCACCTTAGGGGAAGCATTTTTGCTTCAAAAACCCCTAGTTCAATTTTTGGATTTTTTGATATATGACCCCCCGAAATCTGAACCCTCAGTGAGGGACGTTTTCGCAATTTTTTTTCAAAGCCCTTTTGTTTTTTCCGTTCCAATCGTGTCTAAATGGTTTCAAATTATTGTTTACAATTTTTTAGAATCAAAACACAGGCTCTTTGACCAGGTTCCTGCCTAAAAATTGGCCAAATTCGCCAGAAACGTCCAATTTTTGACCAAATTCAAACTTTGCCTCAATTTAGGCTTGGGCTTAGGCTTAGGCTTAGGCTTAGGCTTAGGGCTTAGGCTTAGTGTGGGGCTTAGGCTTAGGCTTTGTATCGGGCTTAGGCTTAGGTTTAGGCTTAGGCTTAGGCTCAGGCTTAGGCAATAAAAAATAGAAATTTTCAGAAAAAATCCTGCCAGCTTAGCCTAGAGAATTCTGCCAACTAAGCCTAGACGATGCCTTAAAACATCATAACGCACTCAAAACTATCCAAAAACAAAGATTATAGCCATTTTTGGCTTCGAACCTTGGCCGACATTCACTTCCAAAAACTCTGAAAATGCTATAGAAGAAATTGTGCAAATGCACACTACACTAAGAGAACTCACACGTAGCTGACAAGATAAACAGCTTTACTAGGCATAGAACACAAGGACACCTGAGACACACTAGTCACCCTCTATCTGTAGAACACTTTTAACAACTACGTACGAAATTACATACGTGTCACAAAATTACATTGACCGGTTGTGAATAATAGAGTAATCACAAATTGATAATTTAATCAATCTTTCAGTTAATCGAATATAAGATTCGACACTGCCGCAAGCAAAAAATTCTACACGAGGAATGTTCAAGCAAACAATAAAAGTAGTTACATTAGCAAACGGTAATGTAACTACTTTTATTAAGCAAACAAAGCAAAAGTAGCAAACAGTAGTTACATTTATCCATAGGTCGCTGGCTCGAATCCGGCTCCGAGGACCATGTAGAACAAATTGTGCAAATGCACACTACACTAAGGGCCTTTTCATAAAATATATTAACGAGATCAGATCAACTCGCTTAAGAATGCCGATTAAGGATTAACGTATTAAAAATATTAGCGCGCTTAACGCTAATCTTAATCAGCGTCGTTTTTACAAATTGTTTTTTCGATTATTTTGATTAAGGCCTTAATCTGAATCGTTTTCATGAATTCAAGTTAATAGTAACGTATTAACATAGGTGCTGGCTGAGGCTTAATCTAATCGGGTGTTGTTTTTACAAATTAGATTAAGGATTAGGCGTTAATCTTAATCTGTAATTATTTTATGAAAACCGATTAACGATTAAATATTAAGCTAATCAATTTAATCTTAATCTGTTTTCATAAATTAGATTAAGCTAATCTAGATGATTGTGGAGATCAAGTGGGTATGTGTTAAACATACAAAACCTTAATATCCGTAAGTGTACAGAGATTAACCAGTTTAAGCAACAATTTACTCGCATTTAGTAGCTTACTATAGTTGATTTTTAAATTAATTAGGTAATCTTAACTATATTAATACTATCTATTAATGAATTAATTCTTACCTTTAATTAATTAACTGCTCCTAGTTTAACACTTTTAGTTAGCTTTCCAATCGTGTAGTCAAGTATTTCATAATGTTTAATGTTTAATGTAGTTTTGTTCAGGGAGGCACCTATGATCTATGCAAAAGCCAAAAACGTACGACGATTATATTGTACTGAGTCCTCTACTGTTGGGGGCGCTACTATTGGGTCACACCTTTATCGAACGGCATAGCATAAATACTGAAATTGGTGCGAAAATCCTTACAAAATACTTTTGACCACTGTACCTACTTCCCTGGTCTAGTTTTGATCACATAGGGATATGTACATTATATCAAGAGTATAGAATGGGAAGAGTAAGACACGCTTTCAATTGGCCAGCTTAGCACTTGGTTACGTTCCCTAACGTCCTGTTTTGACCTTAATGTGCAAATAATGTACCTGGCTCCAGGGTTGGCAAGTCTCGGGTTTACAACCGAGACCGAGACCGAGACCACCAAAACGAGACCTATGAGACTGAGACAAGCCCTTGGAGACCTTTTTTAAAATTTCAATTTTAGACACTTAAGGTATTTTGAAACGTGAAAAGTTAATGATTAAGTATGATAAAAGTGACCATTAGGTTGCGAGAAACTTATCATTGTAACGACCGGATGCACGAGAGTAATGACAACCGGAGAAGAGGATCATTTTCCCGCTATTTTGACAATTTTTGGATATTAAAGTTTCGCACAATTCCTAGCAGGGCGTTTTGGACGTTTTAATACAGGCATTTTGTAGTGTATACTGCATACATAGGTTGGCACTTTTGCAGCCTAACTCCGGTGCCAGCATAGAATCGTCCGTGCTCGTGCTACGATTAGAAGTTGCAGAAGCCAGCATTTTTAAAATTACAAATTAACTACGAAGTTAGGACTATCTGGTAAATGATGGGCAGTATTTTACTTTTGACATAAATGCTTGAAAGGTTCTAAGGTTGAAAGGCGACCAATTCTAGCTCAAACTTTAGTTCGAATCAATAGATTCGAATAGCTTGATAAAACTAGAAGGTGTATAATACAAAGTGAAGTTCGCTAAAATTTGCCAGTGCACTGACATTCCCTTTCTGCAGCAGACAGTTAACCTTTTCATGCCTCGCAGTCTATTTTGAAACTTGAATTTTCCAAAAAAATCTTAATGATCTTGCAAACTTTTTCAAAACTTCGTGTCATCTGCCATAACCGAGACCACCCTATGGAAAGTCCCGGTTTTACTACCGAGACCGAGACCAGTATGTATGTATATATATATATATATATATATATATATATATATATATATATATATATATATATATATATATATATATATATATATATATATATATATATATATATATATGTTGTGTGTTTTTGTGTGTGTGTGTGTGTGTGTGTGTGTGTGTGTGTGTGTGTGTGTGTGTGTGTGTGGGGGGGGGGGGGGGGGGGTGTGTGATATATATATATATATATATATATATATATATATATATATACATATATATATATATATATATATATATATATATATATATATATATGTGTGTGTGTGTGTGTGCGTGTGTGTGTGTGTTCAATGCCGTTGCTTGTGGCAAACCTAAAGACGTGGCTGTGGCAGCATATAAAATCTATGCATATAATGCCAGCGTGCTGAAATTTTTCAGTGTGCGCTGTAATATGCAGCATTATATGCGTTAATCAAGTTAATATAGTTGATCGCGCTAATATTTTTGATCATGATCCTGTTAATATCGCTAATCTTAATCGCGCTAATATTTGAATTTATGAAAACCGATTAACGAGCGTTAATCGAGTTGAGCTAATCGCGGTGATCTTATCTCGTTAATATAATTTGTGAAAAGGCCCTAAGAGAACTCACACGTAGCTGACAAGATAAACAGCTTTACTAGGCATAGAACACAACAACACCTGAGACACACTAGTCACGCTCTATCTGTAGAACACTTTTAACAACTACGTACGAAATTACATACGTGTCACAAATGGAGTTTTTTTGGAGTAGAGCACATCAAGGGAAGCATTTTTTGTAATAAGACCCCTATCCACAAATTCGGATTTTTTGAGTTATGAACCCTTGAAAATTTTCAAGTGTTTTTGGAAGTGAAGTAGTCTAAAGTTTTAAGCCAAAAATGGCTACGTCATGATGTTTTAAGGCATCGTCTCGGCTTAACTGCCACGATTCTCTAGGCTAAGCTAGCAGGTTTTTTCCGAAAATTTCGATTTTTTAGTACCTAAGCGGCTAAGCCTAAGCCTGAGCCTAAACCTAAGCCCAATACTATGACTAAGCTCTAAGCCCATGCCTAAATTAAAGCCAAGTTTGAATTTTGTCAAAAATTGGACGTTTGTGGTGATTTTTTTGGAAGGAACGTGGTGAAAGTGCCTTTGTTTTGATTTTAAAAAAATGTAAACATTATTCTGACACGTTTAGGCATTTAGCCAAGTTGCATTATTTCATTAATTTGTCATATTTCATATGAAGTGAGGATAAACCCTACGGATTTAGCCGGTAAAACTCATATTTAGTTTGGCGACCCCTTTTTGCTATAATCTTCCTTTTTTACAACAGAAGTTGCCTGATCTGGGGTAAGGGCAAGCGTAGACTTCAATAAAGCCGCTTAGTTGTTTAAAACCATGGTTTTAAGGTGGCGCTTTTGAAATGTGACTTTTCGAAAAGCGGCAGTCTGGGGCAAATTTTAAATGCACAATGACAAGCTGGTGTAAAAGTATGCCTAAACACAAAAAATGAAGTTGATTGATACAAAATAGCATTTACTGTAGAGCAAACGTGAGTGGAACTTCGGCTTGCGATTTCTCTTCACAGCTATATAGCTGTTGCACAAACAATGGCTCATTTTGCTCGCCTCAACCTGATCGAGCGGTCGCAAAATGTCATTTTTGATGAATATGATTGATATATTGAAAAACACTAAAATCACGACTTTCGGAAAACGTAAACTTAACTAAGTTTTTTAAATACTATCGATTTGCTCAAAAACAATTTTGCGACCGTTCGAAGACAACGAGGCGCATTTATGTGCCAAATTTTAACTTTTTTCGTTGAGCCAATTTTTTAAAATCGCAAGCCGAAAATTAGCGTTTGCACTCACACGCACTTTATTTTAGCATCATGCAAAAAATATATACGGCTTTATTTCACAAAAAAATGCACCTCACTCAATAAAAAACCGAAAATTTTAAAGTGTGTTCAAGTAAAACACGGCTGCAAGTGTTTTTCAATCTTTCAAAATCATTACATACGTGTAAATGCATTGGCTTGTTGAGCTATTTCCGTGAAAATCTATTTTTCTTGCTGAAAAAAGCTCAAATTTTTTCAAATTTTTTTTCACCTGATATGCACATCAAATTGAAGGAAATTCAAACCTGAACAACTTTTGTTCTTACGATGTACGGTTATTTTTGCGCATTTTAAAAATTATGGCCAAAACTCCCATTTCAGGAGGGCCACCTTAAAATGTTGGTGAAAATCAGTTTAAACCATGGTTTTTCTAAACCAGGTTTAAACTATGGTTTAAACCATGTTTAAGGAATTTGATTGGCTGACGTGCTCAGTCAGCCCATTTTTCAGAACATTTCGATAGAAATTGCTCTATTTTAGAATAATTTAGTTACGAAATGTTCTGTCGAATGGGTAATTCCAAGCCAGGTGTAAACCACAGTCTAGGTTTAAACCATGGTTTTTAAAAACCACCGTGGTGAAATTCTTAAAAACCACCGTGGTGAAATCCACGCTTTGCGTTTTACTGCTGTTCATCTCTTAAATACAGAGTTGGAAGATCCGGACGATGTTTTGGGCGCAGTTTCTAATTTAAGGTGGCGCTCCTGAAATGTGACTTTTCAAAAACAGCAGTCTGGGGACAATTTTAGATACACAATGGCAAGCTGGTGTAAAAGTATGCCTAAATACAAAAAAATGAAATTGATTGATACAAATTAGCATTCACTGTAGACCAAACGTGATTGGAATTTCGGCTTGCGATTTCTCTTCGCAAGTAAGTAGCTGTTGCACAATCAATAGCTCATTTTGCTCGCCTCAACGTGATCGAGCGGTCGCAAAAAGTCATTTTTGATAAATATGATTGATATATCGAAAAAAACTAAAATCGCGATTTTTGAAAAACAAATTTGGCTAAATTTTTTAGATACTATCGATTTGCCAGAAATCAAATTTTGCGACCGCTTGAAGATGACAAGGTGCATTTATGTGCCAAATTTTAACTTTTTTCGTTGAGCCAATTTTTTAAAATCGCAAGCCGAAAATTTGCGTTTGTATTTACACTTAAATTTTTTATGTGATATGTACATGAAATTGAAGGAAATTCACTTCTGATCAACTTTTGTTCTTACGATGCATGTTTATTTTTGCGCGTTTTCAAAATAATGACCAAAACCCACATTTCAGGAGTGCCACCTTTGAAGCTCTTTGAGCACTTTAGCGAATTTTATGACGACATGAAAATTGAAATTTTGCAAAATTTGTCTAATATTTGAAATGACGTAGCTCAGCGGTGCCTCAACCAAATTTAACAATCAATAGCTTAAATTAAAGACACAGCTTAAATCAATCTTGCCAAGGCACCATTTTTGCCGAATTTTAGTTGGTGGCGGTAAATTTTTAGTTATTTTAGTTTTTATCAAAAGTGACGTTTTAAAGATCCTATCATGTTGAGCCAAATCATAACAATTACAATTCAAGAAGTGCGGTGCCTCCATATACGTCTGTTCTAACCGTGTGCAAAGTTTCATTTGAATCGGCTTTTGCAGCTGAGAGTAATCTTGAAAAAATGAGCACCATAGCCCAATTTCAGAAACCTGAAGTTTGCCTACACATACGTATTTTCCAAAAAATAGAGCTAATTTTTCTGTACTAAGATCCGCTGAGAAAAGTTTCAGAAGCCAAAAAGTAGCTAACGAAAAATTAGTTTGAAAAATAGTGTATTTTTGTCAATATTGGTCAACGTATTTCGGAAATTTTTTTAGAAAGGTTTGCCTACACAAACGACTTTTTGAAAAGTTGCAACTAGCAATTAGCTACAAAGAACTGTTTCAAAAAGTACCAAAAGCCATATAGAATTTTTTGGTATATCGATTTAAAAATTTTTTCCCATTGAAAAATAGGTTAAAATTTCAAGTTAAACCAAATTTGACGTTATATACATCAAATGACAGTTAATTTAATTTGCAACAACTTTTCTTCTTGAGTTAATTAACAAAAACTTACGTGAAAAATTTTATCGCCCAAAGTTGGTTATTCAGAGCGCCACCTTAAGGGGGCGCTCCGGGAATCGGGGGTTACATCGAAAACTGGCAAAAAAATTGGCAAATGTCAAACTTTACTATACATATTTGTACTATGGCACAAAAGAACACTGGAGGCAAAATTTCAGATCACGTGATCATGTCACGTGACTCACAGAGCACCAAATGTGAGTGAATTTTTGGCAAACGATAACTCTGCTTATACTTTGCGTATAGTCACACTTTATATACCAAAATCTAGCTTATGCGCTTCTCTAGTTGAACATTATTTTGGTTTTTAACAATTATGTCAGGTTTGGATAAAAAATGTCATTATGTGTTTTCGAAGTCGAACTCTGAGCAATAAAATTCATATAAAAAATTTTCTAAGCTTTATTTTAAAAAACTAAAGAATTGTTCAACTGCGCAGAACCTAAGGCTATAATTGTGGAAAATTCAGTAGAAAAATATCTTACCAGCATTTTATAATCGAATGCCGAAAAATTGGTTTTGTATTCACACAGCCTATATTTGAGTCTGCTTCTTCTGAAAATGGTTTCTTGTGCATTTTTTTGCACAGAACGCAATAAAATTGTTTTAATTTGTCATTACGACTAATAAAATTTACGTATCGTCTGTTTGCAAAACCTCAAAAAGCGTTGATGCACTGGCTTCCTTGCTATTTGTGTAAAAGTCGAATAAAATCAGTAAATTGTCCAATTTTTTCCATTTTTTTTGCTATGGAGATATGCACGTCAAAACATCAGAAATAGTATTTTGGGCAACTTTCATTCAAGAATGATAGGTCGTTTTGGCTGTTTTTAAAAAATACGGCCCAAATCCTTGATTCCCGGAGCGCTCCCTCAAGGTAGTACTAACGAATGTGCAGTTTTTTGAAATTTTTAAAAAAAATTTAGTTGACTCAACTGGCATTTTTTTAAAATAAAGTCTCTTTAAAATTGATTCATATACACATAATGGCAAATTAAATTGGCGGGATCATGTGAAAAATTTTTAGGAGCAAGCTAAGCCAATAAGCCAAACTACACAACAGGAGAATAAGAATTTAACAGTTCTGGCCACTTTTCTAAGCGCATGCACAACGCAAAAGCACAAAAATGAACATAATTAAACTTTTGCAAATTTTCTAGCCCAAAATAAAAATTTTTTAAATTGCTTATATTTTTGCGTAGATACAGAACCCCAAAGATCAGTGTGAATAATTGACGAATCCTAAAATCGTGCATTTTGGGTCTAGATAATTTATTTTTAATTGCCTATGCCATTTTTTTTGCATGTTTTTGTTGTTTAAACTCGTCAAAAAGTGGCCAGATTTGAAAGTGCTCAAATTGGTCAAATGGCCTGCTCATATCAAATGTCACATAAAACATACTCGCAGTTATGTAATGAAACTTCACACAATTGTAGAAAAAAAATAGCGCTTTCCAACGATATAAACAACTTGCTTTAAAGTTAATTATTCATTGAATACTAGCCTGTTGAAAAACACTGCACATTCGTTAGTACCACCTTAAGGTGGCGCTCCTAAAATGTGGGTTTTGGCCATTATTTTGAAAACGCGCAAAAATGAACATGCATCGCAATAACAAAAGTTGTTCAGAACTGAATTTCTTTTCATTTGATACCCATATTACATGAAAAAATTTTCCGAAATTTTTGAGCGTTTTTCAGTAAGAAAAATAGATTTTAAGGAAAATGACTATATAAGCCGGTGTATTTACACGTAAATGATGATTTTGGAAGATTGAAAAACACTAGTATCTGTATTTTACTTGCACATACTTTAAAATATTTGGTCTGTTACTGAGTGTGGTGTAATTTTTTTGTAAAATAAAGCTGTATTTTCTGCATGATGCTGAAATAAAGTCAGTGTGAATACAAACGCAAATTTTCGGCTTGCGATTTTAAAAAATTGGCTCAACGAGAAAACGTAAAAATTGGCACATTAATGCACCTCGCTGTCTTCGAGCGGTCGCAAAATTTGATTTTGAGCAAATCGAAAGTATTCAAGAAATTTAGTTAAATTTACGTTTTTCAAAAATCGTGATTTTACTGTTTTTCAATATATCAGTCATATTCATCAAAAATAAGACTTTGCGACCGCTCGATCGTGTTGTGGTGAGCAGAATGAGTCATTGATTGTGCGACAGCTATGTATGTGTGAAGAGAAATCGCAAGCCGAAATTCCACACACGTTTGGGCTACAGTGAATGCTAATTTGTATCAATCAACTTCTTTTCTTGCGTTTAGGCATACTTTTACACCAGCTTGCTATTGCACATCTAATGTTGTAAATGAGAATTAGGGCCAGAGACCGGGGCGAGGAGCCACCAAGCACCCCCCCCGCCCCCCCAGCCCCCCCCCCCACAAACCCCCAACAGCCCCACCCAACCCACCCACCCCCCCCCCCCCCGCCCCCCCCCCCAGAATGACGTTTTTTGAAAAGTCATACCCTCTTTCAGGAGCGCCACCTTAAGGTGGCGCTCCTGATGTTGATCTCGATTGAGAAACCCGGTAGTTTCGGACCCAAAGGTTGGGGCCCCCTGAGGCATCGGTTCCCCGGGGGCGTGACAATTTTATACTATACAATGGCAAGGACTGGTGTAAAAGTATGCTTAGAGACTCGGGGGCTGTGTAGGTACACGCTCGACTTCTCGAAGCAGGCGGCCCGGTCGATTCCGGCGCCTCCTTTCTTGCTTCTTCTATGGGGCCTCCTCTTCTTCCAAGGCCCACAAGACAAAAGGCCCCCAGACAGCCCATCCCCAACCCAAAGCCCCACCCCACCCACCCCCCCCCCCCCCCCCCCCAACCCCCGCCAACCCCCGGCAAACCCCGGGCCGCAAACCGGAATACAAAAAATGAAGTTGATTGATACAATTAGCATTCACTGTAGACCAAACGTGAATGGAATTTCGGCATGCGATTTCTCTTCGCAAGTAAGTAGCTGTTGCAGGGTCGCAACGATGTTTGAAGGGGGGACCCTGTTGTAAATGAGAATTAGGCAATGAGATGGGGTGTGGTGTGTGGGTGTTTTTGGGGGGGTTGTTCGCTTTTTTTTTTTTTTTTGGGGCTTCTTTTTTTTTTTTGTGTGTTTTTGGTTTTTGGGGGGTGAAAACAGCAGGCTGATCCCAACCAAAACAAAAAAAAAAACCCAACAACACCCCACCCATTTGCTCGCCTCAACGTGATCGGCTGTCGCAAAAAGTCATTTTTGATGAATATGATTGATATATCGAAAAACACTAAAATCGCGATTTTTGAAGAACATATATTTGGCTAAATTTTTTAGATACTATCGATTTGCCAGAAATCAAATTTTGCGACCGCTCGAAGATGACAAGGTGCATTTATGTGCCAAATTTTAACTTTTTTTCGTTGAGACAATTTTATAAAATCGCAAGCCGAAAATTTGCGTTTGTATTTACACGCACTATATTTCTGTTTCATGCAGAAAGTATTGCGTTAGTTCACAAAAAAATTATACCACACTCAATAAAACACCCAAAATTTTTAACTACGTTTCAGTAAACCACAATTGCTAGTGTTTTTTTAGCCTTTCAAATTCATTACATACGGGTAAATGCACTGGCTCGTGAAGGCATTTCCGTGAAAATCTATTTTTCTTGACGAAATGTTGCTCAAAAATGTTCAAAAAAATTTTTATGTGATATGTACGTCAAATTGAAGGAAATTCACTTCTGTTCAACTTTTGTTCTCACGATGCATGTTTATTTTTTGCGCGTTTTCAAAATAATGGCCAAAACAAAACCCACATTTCAGGAGTGCCACCTTAATAGGCGTAAAAACTAAAAAAATGAAATTTGATCAAAAGCTTCATAATCATTCTTGAGTAAATAAATCAATCTATTTAGATTTTATGGGAAAAATACTGGATCATTACGCTAATATTTATACTACGCCTAATCTTTTGGTTTTCTCAATTTGTTAACTTTTTATAGGTTTATAAGTGAAGAAAGCCAAAGATGCAAACTTTGGAGAACAGGAATAGTGATCGCTTTGCGTTTTCGATTCCAAGGTTGTAACTTTTTGCGGTGATGGAAGCTGTAACTCTAAAAGATTCAGTATTTGGTAATTTATTGTTTTTATTTTGTTTGGTCGCAATAAGTTCACAATTTATTGCTAAATATACTAAATTTGCATTGCATTTAGCTTTGAGTTATAGATATACTGCCAGTAGCGTACCCAGGATTTCGCGAAGGGGGGGGGGGCTGAACTGATGGTCGACGACCGGGGGGGGAGGGTAAAAACGCACACGCAGTCCGCGGCTGTCTGCAGAAAGTTCAACTTTTTAAATTTTTTTTACTGATTTCATTGATATTGCAAAAAAGTTTTATATACGCAACATGTCGTGCAATGTGCAATCATAGTGGTTGCAGGGGTCTGGGGGCGGCAGCCCCCAGAAGCTGGAGCTTTTTTAGAATTTTGAAATAAAATTTGCATTGAAAAAGCAATTCTAAGCAACACTTGTTGTGAAATCATAGTGGTTGCAGGGGTCTGCCGCCCCCAGAAGCTGGAGGTTTTTTAGAACTTTGAAATAAAATTTGCATTGAAAAACCATTTCTAAGCAACAGTTGTGTGATGTGTCTTGATAGTCTAAATTCATTCTTGTCTAAATTCATTCTAAATTATATATATATATATATATATATATTTATATATATATATATATATATATATATATATATACAATGTTATATACTTGTTTTGTGTTGATGTATATGTTGTGTGGTAGTCTCATGCGAGCGGTATTAGGTCGCGACTTATTGATATCCGGAGATACACGTAACTGAACGAGTAGGTTACATATAACGTATTGCTTACAGTA
>JASANF010006772.1:0-12796 GCA_030248245.1 Trissonchulus sp. WLG1_4
CCAATCAGTCATGAGATGCACCCACTATACTACTCGCGCCATAAAACCCGACCCCCGACCCACTTTGACCCACCACTCTATAACCATAACGTACATTATACAGGGGCGTGTAGCCAGGATTTTGAAAAGGGGGGGGTCGTACCTTGTCCTTGCTGACTTATTTAAACTCACTATTGCGGGGTCTGAGCTCAGCCCCCAAAATCCAATTATTTTTACACTTATTGGCGAAGTCGCTTACATAACAAAATGTAAATTTGGTCGTTTAAAGTTAAATAAACTAACTGTTGCGGGGGTCTAGGGGTGGCAGCCCCCAGAGAAAATGGAGTTTTTTCTTATTTTTTGGACAAATTTGGTCAACTGGAGACGTAATCGAAAAATTTTTCCGACAGGTAAAATAAAAACAAAAGATTGGAATTTCATATCAAACAGTATATTGCACAAGCATATATAAGCTTTCATGAAAGTTAACAACAATGAATGGTAAGCCATAGTGTTTGCAGGGATCTGGGAGCGGTAGCCCCCAGGAAAAATTTTTTAGAATTTTTTAATTTTTAGGCCAAATTTTGTCAATTGGAGACGTATCAGAAATTTTTTTGGCAGGACTATAAAAGCCAAGGGGGGACCCTTGTCGACAATTTCTTCAGGTCGGGGGTCGGGGGTCGGGAAAAATTTTTTCGGGGGTGGGAAAAATTTTTTCGACCAGCGCAGCCTGAAGTGGGTACCCGCGGGTCGACCCACCGCTCAAATTTTCCGACCCAACCCAACCGAACCCGCGGGTACCCGCGGGGACCCACGACCCGCGTCCACCCCTGGGGGGGGGTGGATACCCCCCCTACTCCCCCTATGTGCATCTATGGTAAGAAGACTGAAATAGTCACTGTCCTGCCAAAACGAAAATATAGTAGTATTTTTGAAAATTATAGTGCAATGTGCAAAACACTCAACGCTGTTTTAAGTAAGGCTTGCTAAGTCGTTCAGAAAGCCAAGTACTCCAGTAGTTCACGCTTGTTTTTGCACAACTACAACATCTCTCCCTTTGCTCAGTTTTTGACATGGCTCAGTCAGTCTCAGCTCATCTGGTATTAATACATATGTGGCAGGTGTACCTAGCATTAGAATCAGGCAGTCGGTAGGAGTATTAGTGTGCCGTTTTTTCCATCATATTAACAGACAGTACGCACATGTCAATCAAACATTTAATCCCAGCCCGTCCCACAGATTCACTCTATTTATATGCCCCGATTCCAATCGAGCTATCCGTCAGCTGTTTCGATGGCCGCTACCAAGCCGCGCCGTTACTACCAGGTCAGCTTTGTCCAGTGTTCAGATGAAGGGGATTTTATACGTTTGGAAGGTACTATGTACAGTTCCGGCCAGAATAGTATCCCTCCGATTTCGCGAAGGCGAAGATGCGAAGGCCTTCGCGAATTCGCGAACATTAAACTAGCGCGAAGGCAAAACTAAAATAATTGCAGCTAGGGTGCCTCTAGGCCCAGTCTAGCTACCTACATATGCGTGAAAGACATACGCTACTATGTGTGCAAGCAGGCTGACCCCTAGACCTGCGACGGATTGCAAACAAGCCCTGTCTGCAGCAAAAGGATTCAGTAACCATCCAGTATTATTTTTAAGTACATTGGCCAGAGGCTATCGTAAACCTGTTGAGCCAGCTACAGCATTAACTTACTTGATTTCTTTTCCAAAGTTCCAAACAAAACGTCTTCTTTTGCAACCATTTTAGCAAAGTTGTACAATGCACAGTGGATACAGGGTCAAGACATAACAAGCACGTTTTGCGAGTAGAGTTGAGTTAGTTTTGGATAAATTTAGTTCGACTTGCTTGCAATGCTGAGGATATTCTAAAAATATAAAACGCGGCGCCAACCTTTTTAAATGCCAACATACATAGGTAACTAAACAGGACCACTTTTAGTTTTGATATGAAAATAGCCAGCAATTTTAGCACTAATTGTTAAAAATGGTGCTACATAATAAAATATCATATGGCACAGTACAACTTTATGCAGTATATCATAGAAGCTCTAAGCAAATAATTGGTCTGAATTTTTCTCGCACTCTCGCCATCGCGATTTTTTTCTGTCAGTTTGGGTTCCAAAATTACGTACATATGCACGCTAGAAATCGCTTGCCAAGCTCAGCTGCCGTATCAGTCAGCCGCTGATGCCGCAAAAGTTTTATAATACTTTGTCAAATTAACTTTATTCCATATATATGATACGTACTGTGGAGTGGGACTGTACTTGTGGATCATGTTTCATACATTCCTCATTAAATTACTACTAAATTACACATTCTCAACAACCACGAAAGCAGCATCTCGCTGATTATACAAGGAAGGCATTTTATACGTGACAGATGCAAAGCAGCCAAAAGACATGTAAAAACACTCCGCACATTGACACTTTAACGCTAACACTGCGTTATCAAGCCAGAATCGAAATTGAAGACCTGTTGGGCTGTGGCCCAACAGAGGAAAAATGTATTAATCGGAAAAGTTTTACAGAGCGTCAGTTTTGTTCAAATCCTGACACCTACAGATTAGATGAAAAGTGACTACCGTTTACAATTTTAGTTCAAAATTGATCACTAGGTATATTGTAAAACCGTACGTAATAGCCATTTTTAGACGTACGTACAGCAGTTACACTGCACTTACGACTTACAGCAGCTAGACAACGCACAGGCTCATCATACGCTAGTGAGCTGATGCGGGCTAGGCAACTCACGCTATTGAGTGTTAGTGACATCAATATCGTGGACTCGACTCAGTAAACCACGTCACGATATGGCTGCCATATGTTCCTTTTGACTGAGTTCAAAACTTATTGCTTCTGACACGCTAATGAATATTCCACGAAACATAGTTGCGACAGGTTTTGTTAACTTACTCTTTTGTACATGCAAAAATTGTCAGCACTGAACAAATACGTACATGAAAGCAGGCAGCTGATCGTCGCTACACACAATCTGGACACACACACCCACACAAACAGTGTTAATTGCTGACCTAGCAGCAGTTTAACACTAGAATAGGTGCATTTGTGTGCTCTTGATGCACACGTTTGCATTATAGTATATACGCGGCGGCTGAGGCCGCCGCGTAAAAAAGTTATTGCTGATAAGCAATTAGCAGCTACTTGCGAATATTCCGGAAAATAAAAAAAAGATTGTCTCTAGCTGGGCTCGATCCAGCAAACTTTGACTATGAAACCAATGCGCTAGTCCTCTGCGCCACGGAGACCGCGCACTTAGATGGTTTAGGTATCGTTAAATAATTTAGGTAACAGTATTTTAACGCTGTGGACATTAACCAACTTTTTAAAAATTTCCCACGAGCGAGTTTGTCTTAAATTTTAGGATTTTGTAAAGAAGGGTTTAACGGTGTACTTGGATCTTGATTTTCATCTTCATCATTTTTTTGCTTAGGATGCATAGTTTATATCCTAATAATAGTAAGCTAATTATTATCATTTTGCTTAGGATAATTTATATCCTATTAATAATATCCATATAATTATACATGTATGTATTTTAGTGAAGTCTCGGGACTGTACTGATCTGTGTGGTCGAGTGGTTAGTTTGATAGGGACTTAACCATGAGTTCTTAGGTTCGATTCTCAGTTGGTAACTTTTTGGCAGTCTTTTGTATTTCGAATTACGTTCTCAACACAGCAACATCAACAGCCCCTGGGCCCGATTTATCGAAACAAAATGTTCGTCATCGAAAATGTTCGTCATCGAAAATGTTCGTCATCGAAAATTTTGGATTGATCGAAACATTTTCGATGACGAACATTTGTTTTTTCGATGACGAACATTTGCTTTTTCAACGGCGAGTTCGTCATCGAAAAAGCAAATGTTCGTCATGGAAAATGTTCGTCATCGAAAAGTTCGTCATCAAAAATGTTCGTCATCGAAAAATACGAAAAATGTTCGTCATCAAAAAAGACTACCTAATACTACTAAAATTGAGGTACAATAAAGTATTGAATTTAGTGGTTCTGTCTGGTGCCAATACATAGTGGCAAACTCTCAAAGTTGATTATTATTTTGTTTCAACTTTTCCGCAACATTAACTAAAGTTTTGAAAAACTTTACATGAATCATTTTGCCGAAAGAGAACTGATTCAATAGTTCAGAAAAGCTGAAAAGCTGGTTATAATTTCACAGAGCTCGGTTCATATACTCGCCCTTGTCCTTGTCCCTATCATTTTGTCCTTGAGCAATTCCAAAATTACCTGGCCAGATAAGCCGATTTTTGGCATGAAGATATTTGACCTCAATTCCTGACCGAATACAAAATTCGTCTAAAACGCTTCCGTTAATGCTTCACAGCAGCTGACCGAAATGGGCCCTAGTCCTTCTTGTCCCTCTGTGTTCTCAAGGACTAGTATGAACCGGTCTTAAATTAAGTACGCCTGAACCAAATGCTTGAAACGGCCAGCCGACTCTCTTTGTAGTATGGTCGCAGATATCAGTTATTCAGTTAACAGCTATTAGGGTCGATTCATACTTCAGTAGGGCATACGGACAAAGCCTGTATAATCCGTTTTTTAATTCTTACTTTTTAAGGCAAACGCGCATAGCTTGGGCCTAAGTTGCGTTCATATTTTTGAACAGTATGTCCGTTTGTCCGTATGCCCGGGAGTTTTGGCTAAGTTGAACTGAAATAACTTTGCCGGGCATATACGGACAAAGTGAAATAGTGCGGTTTAGTATATGTAGATGAACGGACATATGGCTGACAGGCAAAGTGGCAGATGGCTGTACGGGCGAAGGTATGAATTGAACGGCCATTCTGCTGTTCAGTTGGCCCCAATATTCATACGGCAGTAAGGTTATTTTAATAATTAATAATAAAAATTTGAATTAAAAATACTTTTAATTTCAAATATTTTATTAATATTAAAAATATAATAAATAATATAATATAATAATATAATAAATTAATATTTTGCGCTGTTGTGCTATTTACATTAATATTTAATTAATAATAAATAAGGTTGGCTATTTATATTAATATTAAAATTCCTGCCAGCCTGCTTATGTACCTATAGATGTTCGCAGTTGAAAATTTCAACAGAGGTACCGAGCTCCGTTGAAATGTTCGTCATCGAAAAAATTTTCGATGACGAGCTTTTGTCATTTAGAACATCCTAATGTTCTAAAAGACCAAAGCTCGTCATCGAAAAATTTCTCGATGACAAACATTTTCGATGACGAACTTTCGATGACGAACATTTGTCTTTTGATAAATCACCGTTGAAAAAACAAATGTTCATCATCGAAAATGTTTCGATCAATCCAAACTTTTCGATGACGAACATTTTCGATGACGAACATTTGTCTTTTCAATAATGAACATGTATTTTCGATGACGAACATTTGGTTTTTCGATGACGAACATTTGGTTTTTCGATGACGAACATTTTTGATGACCAACATTTGTTTTTTCGATGACGAACATTTTTGATGACGAACATTTTCGATGACCAACACTTTCGATGACGAACTTTCGATGACGAACATTTTCGATGACGAACATTTTGTTTCGATAAATCGGGCCCTGATCTCAACAACTCATTGAAAACAAGGAATTTTATTGTGACAGATGCACAGCTGCGATAGAAGACGTGTAAAAAACACTCCGCACATAAACACTTTAACGCTAACACAACGTTAAGATGCCAGAATCAAAATTAAAGACCTGTTGGGCTGTGGCCCAACAGGAACAAGCAGCAGTTTGCTGCAAAAGAAAAACAGAAATAATTTTACAGGAGTTTGTCATATCTGACAAAAAACCTGTTGCGAGCTCATTTTTTAATCCGACTTAGATAAAAACTTTCACCAAACTGCTAAATTCTATTGGAAACATCTTCTAAGGAAGACTAAGGCACTGTGGCTAAAAAAATAGAAAAAAGCCAATCAACTGTGCTTGAGCAACGAGCTGGATTTGATTCATACCCGAATCAAACAGGTTAAAACGTTCAAACCTGTCACAGACTTTTCCTGCAGAACCATTTTCTAAATATCACTGGGGGACTATCGCATTTGCATGAAAACATAGTTTGAACAAGCTCTTCTGCTGAGTGAGCAGCTGTTAGATTGTGAGGCCTGAGTGTCAATATTCCAGAGGAAATATTATACGCGGCCACTTCTTGTGGAAAAAAGATTTTAAATACCTATTTCTGCGCACATTCGCTGCTGAGTAGCTACAAAGTTTTTCAAATAACGACAAAAAAGTGAATAGTAGACCAATTTTTGAAGTCGAAAAAAGTGTTTTAAACAAATAAGAAAACTTGTGTTTTTAAAAAGAGAAGCCTCACCGAGATTTGCACTCGGATCACAGGATTTGGAATCCTGAGTGCTAACCACTACACTATGAGACCTCTGTCAAGAAGATGTTAACTTTGACTATTAAAAATTCTGTTAGCGTTCTTCGCAAATTACGACCTGTGTAGTGTGTACACAGATAATTAGTACTAGATTAGATACATATTACCAAGGTTATTACCTACAAATTAGATAGTGATTATTCAATTCAATTGATTCAATAAATCGGACAACATGAATGCAGTCCAATATTTAGTATTGCTGCTGATTTGCTTGGTGCTATTGTCTGCACAGTGTATTTTATTAGGTATTAGGTATTATTAGGTATTCAGAATCTTCGTCAGCTCGGTTGGCTCAAATGGTAGTGTGTTGCGCATCTACTGAGCATCCGATTGCTGATCCGAAGGTAGGAGGATCGATTCTGTCTTGAAGCAGAATTTTACATTCTACGGCAGCTCTAGAGTTCCCCAAGTTGTTGTTTGAGGAATGCTCTGCAGAGCAGCGAGATATGTACCACCCCTTCTAGTGTTAATTAACACTAGAAATTCGACCTAGCCACTTTAACGTAGGAAGCTGACTATCTGAGATTCCGAATATAGTATATACGCGGCCCCTGAGGGGGCCGCGTAAAAATAGCGAACATGTGCTGCCAGAATCCGTGTGCACACTAAATTTTAAAATATTTTTATAAAAAACGATAAGGAGCACTATTTGGCTTTATTTTCCAACCAGCAGTTTTGTCAAGCTCAATTCTTCTGACTCAATCAAATTCTTCAAGCGAACATACGCGGACGGCCATGACTAGGCAAAAAGAGGCTTGCTTTCTCCTGTCGCCCACTCGATTTATTACTTCTATAAGTTATTATAAGACAAATATGCTGAACACTGGAAAATAAAAGTTTTGTGCAAAAGGTTGTCCGCAAAATATGGTAGTTAAAAACCCTTCATTCACATACTGTAACAAAATGTCCAATTGTAACAAAATGACACAATTTGACTGTAAACCCTTTACTTGGTGATAACGTCATTTTTCAGTAAATGCCAAAATGCCATTTTTAGTCTGGAGTTTCATATGTTAACCCCATACATAAGAAACTTGGCTAAACTTTTGTATCAACTACAACTGAAACTTTGTCAACAACACTAGCGTAGTATGCATTTTTGACAGTCAAGAATAAAGCTTCAGCAAAAACCCGAAGCAATTCCAAATAGGAACAGCCACTTCGCTTGAGCAAAGAGCTGGATTTGATTCATACCTGAATCAAACGGGTGAAAACCGTGAAACTTGTCACACAATTTTTCTTCGGAAACAGTTCGTCGATTTTACTTGGAGACTGTTAGAGCAATTAGATTTGTACACATAGGACATAAAGAGCTACATTTGACTAATACCCCAATCGTATGGGTTATCAGCAATGCGAAATGCACACAATTAACGAATGAACAGACGCAGTTCTCAAACACAGCCACGTGCACGTACATGCGCACAATCACAGTGATCAAAGCACACACAGACGCGCACAGATCTCTCGCCAAGCTTTATGTTGCCACTTCACAGAAATTCTACGGACAGAAGCCAGCTTGCTGTGCAAATCATCCACAGGCATTATGAATTACACACACACGCACACGCACCTACGGTTAATTTTATCACACAGCCTTACGTTTTGTACTAGGGTCATCATAAGCACCTGTTGCGGTGTGCCGCAACAGGAAAAAGGACACTAATTATGACCGGGAAATATTCGCGAAGCCGCGAAGAATGGGTCCGAAAATCGGCACCCTAGTTATGGCCGGGACTGTAGGAATCAAACCCGGACCTTTGAGTCGACGTTGAGAATTCTATCATGAAACATCACAGTCTCTAAGGCTCCTCGGCCCTAGGGGCTGCTTGATTAATGAATTGGTTTAAATTGGACAAATTCCCACAGTACCGACCGAACTTACTTGCTACACACTCCGGAGTCAAAACGGTGTAGGAGTCACTTGTAGGAGCGCTCTGTTCATCGATTTTTCCCACACAGTGTTATCTATACAATTACATTACGATTTTTTTTGTGTTATTTTTGCACTCCTTGTTTTGATTCACTATGGCCCGAAAACCTCAAAAACTGCCTAGTAAAGGCAGAACAGACTCGAGCGCGTCGCACGGGTGTTGGTGCGGTGATGCCGACGCCCACGCGATGGTCGAATGCTCCGCTTGTCGTGGCTTTATCCACTACCGATGCCTCGGAATTATTTCAATTATCGAGTTAGATCACTTATTGAACGAATCTCCTGCCCATTACGTGTGCAAGTCATGCATTTGTAAAGTCGACGACCATACTATGGATCAATTTCGCGATGCCAGTCCGTCCAAAAAAGTTTGGATTTACGACCCTGGCACCGAGTGTGAAGAAACCAAGACAACGTACAGCCCGAATTTGGTTCCTGCTGCTGATTTTCAAGCTATTGTTACTGCGGCTACGGCTGCAGCTACTAAGGCTGCAACTGAGGCCGCGACTAAAACTTCTCTCGAGTTTTTGTCCGAATACCTTGAGCGTGAGACTAAAAAGTATAACGTTGCTGTGGGTGTACCTGAGGTTTACCCAAACGACCAAGTGCGCCAGTCAAAAATGGATTACGATAAATTTGTTAGCTATTGCGATAGACTCGGAATCCCGCGCGAAACTCTGGTGTCGACCTTTCGAGAAGGTCGTCAGCCGGGTAAGCGCATTTTGAAAATTTGTTTCGGAGACCGACGTGTAGCCGAAAGGCGCGTATTACTGTCCCATGGAACTAATTTGCTGCAAACAGACCCCGATTTTGCTGGCTCGAAGCCTTATATTAGACCCGACATGACTCTGACTGAGCGTTTGAACGATAATAAACTTCGAGCTGAATTGAGAACAAGACGTGAAAATGGCGAACCGAACCTGATTATTCGAAACGGGGAAATTATTCCTCGCCCAGCGAAATCATATGCTGCGGTCTCTTCTGGCCAGAAAAACTGAATAATTTTTCTAGTTACGATTGTAATAATCTTATTCCATTTGTGCTTCTGAATGTACGATCTATACGAAAAAGAACAGACGATCTGTTTTACTATTTGTGTCAGCACAAAAGTTCTATATGTGCCTTAACTGAAACCTGGCTCGATAGTAATGCTGACTTACAATGTGCTTGTCTTACAGTTCATCATCATGTACTACGAGTCGACGACGCCTCTCGAATTGGTATGGGGGGTGGCGTATTAGTATTTATACCTATTATTTATGACTATGTAATTGTTCTCAGTCTAGCTAATGCATATTTTGAATTGATTATACTGGATGTTTTTTTGATGTCTAAAAAATTATTTCGGATCTGTGTAGTTTATCGAACGCCATCTGCTGATAAAAAATGCTCTTTAAGTAGTCTGAAAAACGTATTCGATAGTTATATGCTTAACGATATTTCAAATAAACACTACTGTCCGAAATTTATAATTGGCGATTTCAATTTGTCTTATAATTTTACGGATGATCTTTCATGTGCTTCTGCTGCTGAATATGATTTCTTGTTACCCATGTATGAGTCTGGTTTTAGTCAGTTAGTATGTGAACCCACGCATATCGGTGGTAATATCCTAGACCTAGTTTTTGCTTCTGATTCTTCTTTTGTTTCAAGTGTTATTGTTGGTTCACCATTTACTGAAACTGATCACTACCAAATTAGTGGATATTTTGGCCCTTTTTCTTTTTATCACTTGAATCCGGAGTCAAGTAACCTATGTGCTTTCCTCCGGAGTCAAGTGACGCCGACTCCGCTTTGACTTCGGACTCTGTCTGTACCAAGTAAGTTTGGTCAGTACGTTAGATACTATACAGAAACGCTTAGCAAGTGTAGAAAGTATATATGCACTATACAGTGTAAATAGGCTCTCCTGGTAGTGACAGCTCAGTGACGGTAGTGACGGTAGTCAGTGACAGCTCAGCATTGGCCCAGTAGCTCAAATGGTAGAGCGCTGGTCTGCAGATCCAGCAATGAATGGTTTGTTTTTCCGTTGGAGCATAATGCTGCCTAAAGTCTGACCACAAAATGCTGGATTTTGATACAAACAGAATACGTGATTACATTTCGAAAAGAACCAATTATCTACAAAAATCAAGAGCACAACAAGTAGTCACAGAAATCACGCCACCTGTTTTGTCTCAGGGTTCAGCAAATTCTGGTCAGACTAGGCAGTACAATAATTGTTGCCTTGAAGTCTGATGCAGGTTAAGTTGAGCAGTGCGTCACAGCGTCGCATTATTCCGAGTCAGCAGGCCTCATTAAGACTTCCTCATTAATCACTGGTAACATTTAACTCATTCTTGCTGGCATTATTCCATTTATAGAACCAAGAGTACATAATAGCGTCTCACTCTATATAGAAGAAGAGTGAGACACTCTCCAGCCTGCCTGTGTTCTAGCACAGGCAGATGCGCTGGTCGTTTTCAGGCTACATGTTGACATTCTATGCAACATGTGACTGGCCAATCAGAAGCGAGCTTCTATTCTCTGATTGGCAGACGCCTGTGCACGTGCTCCAATCATAAAACGGGATAGGAATAAAGGTTAATAACTCATTATTTATTCATAGTCTGCTTGTAAAAACATTAAAAAAGGTTAGCAAATACCTTTGGGGATATTTTGGCAAACTTCCAGCGAAATTGATTGAGAAACTTTGAAGAAATTCAGAAAAGTTTATATCTCAAAAGTTTCTCAATCAATTTCGCTGAAAGTTTGCCAAAATATCCCTAGAGGTATTTGCAAACCTTTTTTAATGTTTTTGCAATTTGACGATGTATAAATAATGAGTTATTAAGCTTTTATTCCTATCTTAATGCTTATCAACGCATCAGCGATTATATACTAAAGTGTGTTACGCAGGGAATCTACGCGCTGATTGGCCAGTCACATGTTGCATAGAATGTCAACATGTAGCCTGAAAACGACCAGCGCATCTACCTGTGCTAGAACACAGGCAGGCTGGAGAGTGTCTCACTCTTCTTCTATATAGAGTGAGAAGCTATTATGTACTCTTGATAGAACTTAGACCTGACAACACAGCTAAGGCTATAACACCAAGCTTGCGCTATCAAGTTTTGAACTTGTAATGAAGAAGTTTGGAGACTAGAAGTTAGAAATGAGCTACTGTACCGACTAACATTACTTGCTACAGACTCAGGAGTCAAAGCGGAGTCTTAGTCACTTGATTCCGAAGGTATAGTTTATAGTTATCTAGGTATACTGTGACTCCGAAATCAAGTGACTCCGACTTCGCCTTATTTGCCAAATTCACAAAAAGTTTCTCGCCTATGATCTTGCTTACAATTTGTTTTTTACTTTTCGCCACAGAGCGATAAAGCAGTCGGTATGTAGCCGTTAGGCCCGGTTCACACAGACTTACTTTTTACTTTTTCCTTTTTACTATATACATACTTTATACTTTTGACTTTTTACTTTTTACTTTTGCCAAAGTGTTCACACAGGCTTACTTTTAACTTAAGGAATATCGCATTCAATTGGCTGTCTTTGGCGCACATGTCTGTCAAAATGCAAATCTAACCAATAATAATGAAGCTCAATAGGCGGAGCTTCTCTCAGAGCATTTTGATTGGCTAAATTGCAAAAGTAAAAAGTAAAAAGTAGAACGCGGTTCTACTTTTACTTTTGGCCAAAAGTAAAAAGTAAAAAGTAAAAAGTACGTTCTGTATGAACCGAAATTTTTACTTTTGGCCCAAAAGTAAAAAGTGAAAAGTAAAAAGTACGTCTGTGTGAACCGGGCCTTAATACGTGAAAGCAGGGGTGGACGCGGGTCGAAATTTTCGACCCGCGACCTAACCCAACCCACGGCTCGACCCTCGTGGGTAACCCGCGACCCAACCCGCGCCGTAAAACCCGACCCGCGACCCACTTTGACCAACCACTTTATAACCATAGCGTACATTATACGGGGGCGTGTAGCCAGGTTTTTGAAAAGGAAGGGGGTCGTACCTTGTCCTTGCTGACTTATTTAAACTCACTATTGCGGGGTCTGAGCTCAGCCCCCAGAATCCAATTATTTTTACACTTATTGGCGAAGTGGCTTACATGATGTACATTTGGTCGTTTAAAGTAAATAGGTAAACTACATAACTGTTGCGGGGGTCTAGGGGCGGCAGCCCCCAGGAAAAATGGAATTTTTTCTATATTTTGGACAAATTTGGTCAACCGGAGACGTAACCAAAAAATTTTTCCGACAGGTAAATTAAAAACAAAAGATGGGAATTTCATATCAGACAGTATATTACACAAGCATATATATATAAAAGTATATATATATGTATATATATAAAAGTATATATATATATATATATATATATATATATATATATATATATATATATATATATATATATATATATATATATATATATATATATATATATATATATAT
>JASANF010006774.1:0-11748 GCA_030248245.1 Trissonchulus sp. WLG1_4
ACGTTAAGACGCAATAACCGAGGATAGTGTAACTGTTTACTCTAAAAGTGTAACCGGTTACTCTAAACGGATAGTGTAACCGGTTACCGGTGTATCCGTTTTCCGACTTTGTGTACCCGTTAAGAAAAAGTGTTCGTTTGGGATGCTGAATTTATGCAAACTAGCTTTTAACCGTGCGCAAGTGTTACGTTTAGTATCCGTGTATACGGTCACACGGATACTCAGCGTGCAAACCGTTACACGGATAATTAGCACACATTAGTACACGCGGATAATAGTAGTAACCGTTAGTTAGCGTGTACACGCCGTTACTAGCCTTCGAAACTAACCGTGTATATACTCGGATAGTGATTTTGTAACCGTGCGCAGCCCTAAAGACGTAACGAGTACGACACTTGCTTTATGGAGAAGATATTGTTTTGGGCAGTAGGCACACGGCGCTTCTCCACCTTAAGGGCCCACACTCCACAGCTCTCTCGTAACTAGGGCAAAAAAGTCAGACCATTTTCATTTAAGTTAAAGTTAAAGTAAAGGCCATTGCTTCAATTTAAGTTAAAGTTACAGTTAAAGTAAGGCTCATGCTTTAATTTAAGTTAAAGTAAGCCGAAAATCAATGACTTTTTTAAAAATAACTTTAATTAAAGTTAAAGTAAGGTTATTTTAATTTAAGTTAAAGTAAGACCTTTAACTTTTTTTGGAGTTAAAGTTAAAGTAAGACCCCTAACTTTTTTAATTTCAGTTAAAGTTAAAGTTTAACTTTTTTGCCCTACTCGTAACAATCCAGAGATATGGTTGAAAAGTGTGACACAAGCCCGTTAGCTACATACGTAAGACGATCAATGATCAGCATTCGCCGATAGCTAATGGTTGACGCCTAAGAAATGCAATAATTACAGTGTCACGCGGTGGTACCGTATAGACGACCCACGTGGATTATTCTACCACTTTCCCTTGCCATCGTCTGAAACAGGGTTTCTGGCGGCTTGATTTTTTCCTAACCAGCCGGTACGCCAAAAAAAGACCAATATGAATCAACCCTTCGGTTTGTTAGAGTCTTTTACATGGTACTATGGTAGGTGAGTGAAGAAAGCACCAGATTACCATTTACGCCCATTTCAGTTTTCAATTACCCCCAAATTTTCCATTAGAGTCTGTTTCAGCCGAAAAAAATGACACTATCGCCGATTCCAGCAACGAAACCGAAACCGTCCCCGAAGTCATCGTGGACATTCACAACAAGTCGGTGGGAACGGAAATGAAAGTGATCAAAGTTCCAGAACTGGCCGGAAAAAAAGACGGGTCTTACGGGTTGACCATTGGAAACGTCACTGTCGGAAACGAGACTGAATCTGCAGCTGCATAATATATATTCGTATATCACTATTTAGTTAATGATTGATTTATTGGAATAAAATGTTGTTTTTTTATGTATACTATATAGTATATATACATATATATATATATATATATATATATATATATATATATATATATATATATATATATATATATATATATATTTATATATTATATATATTTATATATATATATATATATAATATATATACTTATATTGCATTACACCGTAGAGTCGTAAAACGTTCCCGTAATTTGTGGTAAAATGGACCTCATATTCAATAAGAGTCGATTAATACTTACAGCCGTTATGTCTGTTCATCCGGCAAAATTACAAAGTTTAGACGCGACTTTAAATTTTGTAGGCTTAAGCCTGGTTCATACTCGTCCCTAAGCGTTGTCCCTTTCCTTAAGCATTGTCCTAGTCCCTGTCCCTAGGTGTCCTTGTCCCTGTGTCCTCATGCTTTGTCCCTGTCCTTAAGAAATGTCCCTGAGGTCTATAGGGAATGTCTTTGTCCCTGTCCTTGAAAGTGATTGATTCATACTCCTTGAAGACAAGGGAATAGTCTTTTTCACATGAACTAATGCTCAAACGTCATTGGATAAACTGCGTTTTGTTTAAAGTACCGTGAAAAAGTTATCAACCCTATTTATAGGCTGAAAAAAAAAGAAAATCCAAAATTTCTAATATGGGATTCGAACTAGGGCAAAAAAGTCAACCCATTTTTATTTCAGTTAAAGTTACAGTTAAAGTTAGGCAAAGGGCCTAGTTTTAGTTAAAGTTAAAGTTAAAGTTAGACCACTAACTTTTTTTAAAGTTAAAGTTAAAGTTTGATCTCCGTTTTCGTTAAAGTTAAAGTTAAAGTATGACCACTAACTTTTTTAAAAGTTAAAGTTAAAGTATTACTCCTAACTTTTTTAAATAAAGTTATATTAAGGTCCAAAACTTTTTTAGTTAAAGTTATAAAGAGTTGTTTTAGACAGATAAATATATATTTTACAGCTTTATACATAATGACACTGCGTAACCTTAGTGAAGAGACATTAATGGGTGAGCCGAGAGTTGGGAATGCCAGAAAACTTCCCGAAAATTTCCGCAAACTACTAGAGGTAGTTTTCCGGAAACTTTCAGACTTGACCGGAAGATTTTTGACAGGCTTAAAAAGTTTCCAAGCTGAATGAAAATTTCTAATAAACTGTTTTTGAAAAAATGACCACAATGGTTACTGTAGTCCGTGGGGTCAATTGGGTTCATGGTGACAAAAATAAACCCTGGATTTCAAGGGCGGACGTTGGGGGGGGGATATGGGGGATGGGATATATCCCTTCTTTTGCCCGGAGCAAAGGAAAATTTTTCGGAACCGCTTACCAAAAATAGCCTGAGATTGATGAAATTCGGCCTCAAAGTTAGTGATAGGCGTAATGTGAGCACCTGACTACGATTCTGCTGTTTGTTTATGTCTAGAAAGAACCATCTTGCACCATCATGCACCTCCAACATCAGTGGCGTACCCAGAAAAAAAATTTGAGGGGGAATGACTTCGATTTTTTGTAATCAGTTATAATGCACTTTTAAACAATTTTAAAACTTATATAACGCCTTACAAACGACTGATCCCTTAACCACAAAGTTTCAAGGGTGTGGGCGGCAGCCCGTGCTGGCACCTAGAAAAAAATTACGCGATTTTTCCAATTTTGAGACCAAATGTGGTCAGCTGGACTGCTGAAGACAGGAGACGTATCAGAAATTTTTCCGACAAAAATTAAAACAAAAGATAGTAACGTCACATCAGACATTCAGACAGTGTATTACTCAAGTAATTGTAGCATAATATAATCGTTGTATATAGACGTTTAAATGCAGCATACTGTACTCGTGTTATGCTCATGCACAGGCTTTGATGAAAGATAATAGCAAGGAATAATAAGCCACAGTCGCAGGGGTCTGAGGGGTGGCAGCCCCAAGAAAAAATTGGGGGAAACTTTTCGGCCTAAGTTGGTCAGTTGATGTGTCAGAACTTTTTTGAGCGCACCATAAAAATCAAAGGGGGTAACCTTGTGAAAAAATCACGGGAAAAAATTTCGGGGAGGGGGAAATTCCAACCTTCCTTCCTGGGTACGCCTTTGTCCAACATGATATCAAAGTGGTGACATCAAACCCTACAATTATACGCAAATTTGGTATCAATTCAATCACGCAATTGGATATTTTGACAAGAAAATCTGCGATCCCAACATTTTTTGCTGACAGAAGATGCGTAAATTTTTGGCAAAAAATTGAGCATGTGTATGAATGTGGGTCGAACCCTCGAAGTATCAACAACTTGCGGACTAGCGCTTTTGACCACTCCACAACGCTAATTCGATGGGTAACGATGCTTAGTTATGACTAGGACCTAGAAGGAAAGTACAAAACAGACATCAGATTAGACGATCAAGTGATTCGCATGTGTATCGAGTTTAAAAAATTACCAAACAAAAGTTCTTATATCACAAAATTATGACAACTCAATAGTCATTACCCAAAGTGTTGTTGACCATTATTTCATTGAAAATTGTAAAAATCCTGTCTTCAAAAAAAGAGCAGTCAGTTCCCATACTAACTTTGCGTGTTAATTATACTATGTAGCTGTGGCTGCTATTTTTACACTATGCAGTTGCAGAGTCGATTTTCTAGAAGGTATAATACTACACTACTTCAACAATACAATCATATGAGCCACTTACAATATGTTGTGAATGCGTTAAGCTGAGCGGCCTCCAGTAAAAATATGTACCACGACCAAAAATTACAGCGTCGGAGGAAAAAATTTAAATTTGACAACAATTTTGCTTAATTAAAACATCAGTTAAAATATTTCTTTAATTATCTTACCGTACATAAAAAAGTTATAAAAAAGTATAGATTCAAAATTTTGAAAAAAAGTTATAATTTAAGTTAAAGTTAAGAAATTGGCGGAATATAAGTTAAAGTTAAAGTATGGGTGCTTGAATTTAAATTAAGTTAAAGTTAAAGTAAGACCCTTAACTTTTTTGAAGTTAAAGTTAAAGTTAAAGTAAGACCCCTAACTTTTTGTTCCTTCTAGAGAAGGAACTATTGTTTTGAAACCAACTCTGCACAGTGTTAAGCACAGCTCTGCATGTTGGTCAGCGCATATGATTAACGTGTAAAGTCAGCTTGGGTAGTCTTTGCCTTTTTTTTGCAAAACACAAATTTTTGCAATTTTGCTGTTAATAATGGTCAATATAACTTTATTTATGCACTAAAATGCGCTTTTGTGTACGTTTTATAATTTTTAAATTTTTCTAAAATCGTAATTTAACAGACAATACGCACGTGCTGATCACATGACTGCCTAGACTCAGTCATTCCTGTCTGTTGAAACAAATTGAAACACTTAGAATAAATAATAAATAATAAAATTGTGGATCCAAATTTAACATTAAATGATTAATTATGTACCTATTGTAATTAAATTAATTTAAGTAATGAAAGAAAAGCGGCGTCTAAAGAAACATGTTCTCAGTAAGTTCCCTTGGTTGTAAGACAGCGTAGCCGAGTAGTCTAAGGCGCTGTTCTAGGCTAGAACAGTTTGTGCGCTAGGTCGATTCCCAGCAAGTTTTTTTACTTGAGAGTATTTTTAGGTCAACTTGTTTGAGTTGCGAACAGAGATGCACGGGAGCAATCGGTGAGGGGGGGTGCCCGAACCCTGGCAGAGAGGGGGGTGGTCCTGGTTTTGGTTTGATTTCCGGTGAAAGCCGGAAATGTTTTACACTTTTTCGATTAGTACTTATTTTTGGGGCACGTTTTTGGCTGCGGCTGAAATTTTCTGTGATTTTTTGATTTGGTACTCGTTTTTGGCACACTTTTTAGGCAATCATAGGGGGGTGGGGGTTTCAGGGGGGCGCCTGGTGTCTGTGGGAAGTTGCTGACTGCTGACCCCCTTCAGGGGTTCCTACTGACTCCCTCGTACCCCCCTATGCGCATCTGTGGTTGCGAATTGATCGAGTCTGATGGGCTTTCAGTAGATGTTCGTTACTTGCGAAAATTTTGTCAAAACAAAATCAAAGGATACGTTGCAGCATACTGCTATGTGTTTGAACTTTGAAGATCCACTTAACCAAGTGCGCTATCTCTTACTCAGCGAAGGAACCTTGCCCCTTTTGGGGCCTACTTGTTTAATTTTAGTTAAAGTTAAAGTTTAACTTTTTTGCCCTAATTCGAACCCTGATCCATAGGTTGAAAAGCAAAAATCATTACCACTCGACTTTCAAGTAGGGTTGTTTCAATTATGGAATTATTTTCAATTTCAATACCATTATCAATTTTTTGCCCAAATATTTTCAATTTCAATACCATTATCAATTTTTTGCCAAATTATTTTCAATTTCAATACCATTATCAATTTTTTGCCCAAATATTTTCAATTTTAATACCATTTCAATTTTTTTCTCGAAATATTTTCAATTCAATTTCAATTTTGCAAATATTTTCAATTTCAATTATTTTTCAATTTTTTAGCGTAACTGCTGAGGCTTTTTTAATAAGTAATATTATGATAACTGTTTCTCCATAAATACAAAAATGCGCTAAATTACACGCACCGCGCACGCACCACGGTACTTATACGATCCAAAATTTCACAGCCGATTCGATCAGGCCATCTAACCTTACTTAATCAGCGATCCGATTCGATCCACATCACTAGTTATTAGTGATTTTTTAAATTTTATTTTTTATTTTTATTTTAAGTTATTCACCTGACTTGTTTGTAAAGAAGAAAAACAGTTGATTTCGCTGATGCAAAAATTTTTACTCAAAATAGTCTGCATCAGTTTATCAACTTTAGATGGTCCTTTTCTTAACAAAGTTTTCGGGAAATTTTGATTGGATGCACCTGATCCAAAATTTTTCCGGATACGTAAGCGTGACCGAAACATTATTTTTGTCATTGGTTGCCCAAACATCAAGCTTCATTTTGATACGTTTTTCATACTTCAATGTGTCATGTGGCCCGAGATCTAGCCAATCAAATTTTCAGTTATTCATAATTGCGACTTGATCATAAATGGCTCTTTGCCCCTACAATTTTTATTTTTATTTTAAGTTATTCACCTGACTTGTTTGTAAAGAAGAAAAACAGTTGATTTCGCTGATGCAAAAATTTTTACTCAAAATAGTCTGCATCAGTTTATCTGAGCTGACAAACGAACTTGAGATGGTCCTTTTCTTAACAAAGTTTTCGGGAAATTTTGATTGGATGCACCTGATCCAAAATTTTTCCGGATACGTAAGCGTGACCGAAACATTATTTTTGTCATTGGTTGCCCAAACATCAAGCTTCATTTTGATACGTTTTTCATACGTCAATGTGTCATGTGGCCCGAGATCTAGCCAATCAAATTTTCAGTTATTCATAATTGCGACTTGATCATAAATGGCTCTTTGCCCCTACAATAACAAAAGTTCAAGCTGATAATAAAGAGACGTACGCTCAATTGAAAATAATAATTGAAATTAGACAATTTCAATATCAATTACGTTTCAATCATGGCTGTTCACCGACACATGCTACATGCACAAAAAGGCATACAGACAAGACTTCGTTCCAGCATCAGACATGCTGTGAAGTCAACCAGCCCAGCATAATTGATATTGAAATTGAAAGTATAGTTGCAATTTCAATTTCAATCAAAATATTTTCAATTTCAATACCATTATCAATTTTTGACCAAATTATTTTCAATTTCAATACCATTATCAATTTTTAGGCTAATTATTTTCAATTTCAATATCAATTAATAATTGATATTGAAATTGAAATTGAAAGTGGGTTTCAATGATTAAATGAAATAATTGAAACAACCCTACTTTCAAGGTATTGCAATTGGTGCACTAGAACATCTTTATGTGCCTCTCGTATATTTGGGGTTGGTATAAAAATTGAAAACCAAACATTTTTCGCGCAAATATGTGTTAAATAACCCAAAAATAACGATAGACTTAATACCGCAACACAAGCCCACGACATTCTTTCACTTGTAGTCGAGATAGTCCGTGATTGTCTGTTCTTCGTGTCACATGTAGTAACTGCCGTATTTTGATTGGCCGAGTTGCTTAGAGACAGGGAAAAAGTAGAACATTGCTCAACATTGCTTAAGGACATTCCCTAAGCTGCTTAGGGACAGGTATGAATCAATCGCAGCTTAGGGACAGGGAAAAGGAAAAGGGCACCAGAAAAGTATGAATCAAACCCGCATAGGGACAGGGACATTTCTTAGGGACAAGGACAGTCCTTAAGGACGAGTATGAACCGGGCTTAGGCTAAACAGACACTAAGACTTGAGACTTGAGTAGACGAGAATAATAAACCTAACAGCCCAAAGTGTGAAAAACGATAAAACTGACTACAAAAAGTTAAAGCTAACTTCAACTTAAAATGTCCAATGACTGTTCATTTTACTGTTCATTTACATACCTATGTGCTTATTCGACTTTTAATTAGGGCAAAAAAGTTAAACTTTAACTTTAACTAAAATTAAAAAAGTTAGGGGTCTTACTTTAACTTTAACTTTAACTTCAAAAAAGTTAAGGGTCTTACTTTAACTTTAACTTAATTTAAATTCAAGCACCCATACTTTAACTTTAACTTAAATTCCGCCAATTTCTTAACTTTAACTTAAATTATATTTTATTCAAAATTTTGAATCTATACTTTTTTATAACTTTTTTATTTACGGTAAGATAATTTCAGATTATTTTTAATTGATGTTCTAATTTACCAAAAATGTTGTCAAATTTAAATTCCTTCTTCGGACGCTGTACACAACCGTAATTTTTGGTCGTGGTGCCTATTTTGCTGGCGGCCGCTCAGCTTAACGCATTCACAACATATTGTAAGGGGCTCAGATGATTGTATTGTTGAAGTATGTAGTGTAGTGGTATATTTGTTCCTTATATGTATCATACCTGTCTTGAAATATCAGTGCAATAACTAACGACGATAACTAAGTGCACGCTGCTAGATTCACAGCGTGCCGTATAATCTAGTTATTGCACTGCTGTAGGCGTGCATCTAAGTTATTGCACTGTTAGGTATTTCAAAACAGTTATAACATAACTACATTATAATACTTTGTAGCGTGCACTCAGCAATCATTTGCACTGGCACGTGAAGCCCGCGTGCATAAACTCGTGCGCTGCGCGCACTCGTTCATGCTCTTGGAGCTTCACGTAACAGTGCGTATAAATTACTGAGTGCACTCTACATCGTGCTATAACCTACACTTCTAGAGAATTGACTCTGCAACTGCATAGTGTAAAAGTAGCAGCCACATGTTGTCCAGCGATTATAATTAACACGCAAAGTTAGTATGGGAACTGACTGGACTGCTCTTTTTTGAAGACAGGTTTTCGAGTGGTCAAATGGGCTAGTCCACAAGTTGTTGATATGTACTTCGAGGGTTCGACCCACATACATATATATGTTCAGTTTATAGTACATAATAGGAAGAGTGTGACACTACACACGTCTGTGGCCTAGCAGCGTGTACATGCTGCGACCATTATCTCCCCAAAAAGGCCACAATTGTGGGGAGGTACCCCCCTACACGAATGAATGCATACCTAGCCCTTAGCTGTGGGGGGACCCCCCTACGAATCAGACCATAGGTTTCAAACGTGGGGTTACCCTCCACAAATGAGGGTATACCCTTAATTGTGGAGGGGACCCCCCACGTTTCGTGCAACCTACAAAATGACCCGGAGACGCCCTGCCGCCACTAGTTATGACTTGTGCTCGGATGTCGGCTATGCTGTTTTCGAAGAATTACGTCTTGAAAGCAGTGGCGTACCCAGAAAAAAATTTGGGGGATGACTTCTCGAATTTTCGTCATGAGTTAAAGTGTACTTATCAGTAATTTTAATACTTTCGCGTTTGATTCGTGATAACAAACAAAAGATCACTAACCTACAAAGTCGCAGGGGTCTGTGGGCGGCAGCCCTCAGAAAAAATTGAGGGAAATTATGATTTTTAGGCTAAATTTGGTCATTTGGAGACGTATCAGAAATTTTTACCGGCCAGACTGTAAAACAAAAGGGGGGACTCATTTTCAGTCGGAAAAAAATTCGGGGGAAATACCCCGATTCCCGCTTAGCCACGCCGTGGGTACACCCTTGGTTTGCTCATAACGATAACAGTTTTATTTACATATATACAAAGAAACTGTCTTAAATTTTTCGTTCTACAAGCTCAAAAATGAGCAATTTGAAGTAGAGTTCCTTCCTTAAGGAAATTTCGCGGGCCGGGCACGGGCCGGGTCGACCTCTATGCTCCCGCGGGCCGTCCCGCCACCGGCCCGCGAAGAAACTCTAGATTATTAACCTAGTACTACCAAAAAATTGCTTCTAGACTGAAAATATAACAAGATTCTGCTATTCACGATTCCCTGGTTACGATACCAATATGACCCCTCCAGGCGGTTAATAGCATCCATTAAAGGATGGCACACGTAATGTTGAACATTTAACAACCCCAGCCAGATGAAACCGCAATGCGAAGTTAACTCAGCGCGTTCGTTCTGAAGGCGAGCAGCCTCCAGAGAAAAGATTTTAATTTTGAGGACGAATTTCATCCATCTCCGGCTATTTTTGGTAAGCGGCTCCGAAAAATTTTCTTTTGCTCCGGGCAAAAGTGGGGATATATCCCATCCCCCACATCCCCCCACTGTCCGTCCTTGAAATCCGGGGTTTATTTTTGTCACCATGAACCCAGTTGACCCCCACTGACTACAGTAACCACTAGGGTCAATTTAAAAAAACAGTTTATTAGAAATTTTCAACCAGCTTGGAAAGCCTGTCAAAAATTTTCCGGTCAAGTCTGAAACTACCTCTAGTAGTTTGCGGAAGTTTCCGGAAAGTTTTCGGCTTTCCCAATTCTCGGCTGAGCCATTAATGTCTATGAACTAAAGTTACGCAGTGTGGTTATGTATAAAGCTTTAACTTTTAAAAAAGTTAGTGGTCATACTTTAACTTTAACTTTAACGAAATCGCAGATCAAACTTTAACTTTAACTTCAAAAAAAGTTAGTGGTCTAACTTTAACTTTAACTTTAACTAAAACTAGGCCTTTTGCCTAACTTTAACTTTAACTTTAACTGAAATAAAAATGGGTTGACTTTTTTACCCTACTTTTAATCCTTTCCTTCATGAATTTTTCTAAATTGCACTAAGTCCAGGCTCTGGCCGGAATTTGATCCGCTGCCACAGACTGGGCATGCTTCCCAGAAACAACTTTGTGGCAGTACTGTCACGCCAGACCACTCGGCCACCAGCTCGCTTCACTCGGATACCTAAGGTATCCTCATGAAGGACATGATTTTGTGAAACATCAGGCCGACAGGTTTCACTAGTGGGAGTTTGGGCCAATTGTTGCTCTGAAGCAACATTATGAATGAAAGGGTTAATGCATTGCTATTAAGGATTTTACAGAACGGTCCTGTTTCTAATTTCATCCCGCAATAACAAATTTATTGTCAAGTGGCCATTTAAAATACATAGGTATATACTTTAAAAAATTGTTTCAATTGAGTTCTAAAGAGTCTTCTTCCATGTCCGAAACAGTGACAGATTGGCTGAGTTCAGTCAGAGCCTGCGATCGTTTTAGGGCTATTTCGTAATCACTGATGTTTGGCTTAAACATCGAGTCGATTCTAAATCCTCTTTGATAAGTGGCCGGTTCTCCTTGAGCTTTTTTTAGACTCTCGATATCCACTGCGTACGGATGAAGAGTGTGGTCAAAAGTTTTGACCAAAGTTTTGACCATTTCTTTCGAAATTTGATCCGACGAAGAATTTCCCGTCAGAGGATCCCATTCGGCCACTTTTCGCGGCAACGGATTCGCACGCGGTCGCAGGGACGGCGTTTCTTTTCGACGATTTTCTCTTGACCTCGGCCTTTTGTTGTAGGTTTCGTCTAAATATTTTAAATCAATTAATAAATTCTTATAAGTAATCTAGACATTAATCTAGTAATTATGACATTAGTAATTTACCATTCTGATTCTACATACGTCCCTATAAGTATATACTAAGGCTGGGCACGGTTACACGGTACAAACCGTGTACACGGCACATGCGTGTAACCGTGTACACGCTAACCTTAGCGTGTGCACGGTTAGGGGTCACTACTCACTTATCCGCGGTTACTTAGCGGTCCTACAGCGTGTACACGTTAAGAGTAACCGCGGATAGTGTAACCGTTTCTCACGAAAAATCTTTGAAGTTTCAATTGTGAATGTGTTAAGTTTTCCCATCCTAGTATGTAGCTTCTGCTTGAATCTTTATTTCGTTTGTCATATAGTGTAGTTAGTTTAAGTACAGGGAGTGCAATAGC
>JASANF010006775.1:0-83271 GCA_030248245.1 Trissonchulus sp. WLG1_4
ATTGCTGGTATCCACAGGTTTTTTCAAAAACGAAAGGGGTACTCTAACGGAAATTTTCGCGCTTTTTCTCAAGAAACATTCGTGTTGCAGATTTTTCCCCTTTTTTTGCTCAAACATTATTCTGAAGTTTCATTGCCTGACATTTGGGACCTCTAACTCGACGATCCCCTCGTTGGACAAATTAACATTTTTCTAAACCTCGCCCCTTTCAATTTATTTTCCTAGTATGGCAACGGAGATTTTCGGCACCCCACATACCGCCCTTTTTAGTTAACAGGAGTCTGTAGCGATATATCGAAACTATCCCCCGCATTATAAATGACATTAGCAAGGACGCGGAGAGGCAAAAGCTCAAATACCCTTTTTGTACCATTTATTCTATCATTTCCTTGCTCCCGTCGGTGCCAGCCGTAATTTTGGCAAGGAGCGCGTTATAAAAGCTTGGAAACCGTTCGAAACTACGTTGATCTGTATTTGTCCATTTTCCCGACTCGGCCGCTTAACGTTCTTTCGCTCCCAATATCCTTCGGCTTATGCGGGTCAAGATTAAAACCTGGATTTTCGGCCCTGCCCTATGCTTCATTATTCCTGCACGGTATTCTACGCCCCACCCCCACCTTTTCCACCTATACTCGCGCCGGTATAGCTATAGATCGATTCATAGTTCTGGTCCGAATTTCTCGGCCTCCACTCACGCAAAAGGCAGGCTATACTACTTTTATTGTTTTCTATTTCGGGATACTCGCTCGCTTAATGCGCTCCTTATTCGCAATTCATTCAAGACTAAACCCAGGCGCCGCATTTTACGCCAAAAAAAAAAAAAAAAGTCCTGAGACTCTTTTCGCCACCGGGAAGTCGGTCCGCCTTCTGGCTTTCGTGGGGATACACTTGCGAAAAAATCTTGCCGCATGGCGCTGATTGATTATTCAATTCAGTTCGTGGTGCCGCCGGGTCTTATTTCCATCCTGTGACTTGTGCACCATTTGCAAAGCTCGACCAAAATCCACCTATCCGTAAACCCAACGAGAGCCGAAAAATCTTTAACACAGCTACACGTACTACTGTCGCCGCTGGGTTAAAAAAATTCCGCCCTCAAGAACGCGGAGCCCTACTTATTACTCGCCGGTGAAATTCGGGCTCAAAACGAAAATGCGTTTCATCCCCGTACACGCACGAATCGCATGCAAATTGCAAATGGTCCGACTTTTTGCCGCGTTGCGCTTTCCGCAAGTTTTGCACAACAGGCAGTCAGACGATTCAGCGCTGTCCAATTGTTTTCAACAACAACCACACCCAACCGCCACGTGACACATTATAGCTATGACGTCTCGCACTTTTGGAAATCTTTTCCTCTACGCATCCAATACTGGCTTTCGACATATTTTTGGATCTACTGGCGGCTTTGAAAATTCGCGGCCGGCCGAAATCCGACCTAAAAATAAAAACTGTTTGAGCTAGCCCTTCAGGCACGAAGACAGTTTCGCGCCTGTCCCCGTCACGCCAGCCACGGTGAGCTGAAAAACTCTGACTACAAGCGAATTTAGGCCACCCCAATCCGCTGAATCTTACTCAAAGTAAAAGCAATTTGCTTCTACTTACCTGCAATAGTGTTGAAATGTAGGTAGGAACCTTGATTAAATGCTTTTCGTAATGTGTCAGTTTAGTTATCACGTAGTTCAGCTCCAAAGTCCCATTGAACAGATAAATTTCCGAATGGGCGCTACAAAATTTACATATTCACTCCAAGTCAGCTAATTGTTTGCATACTGCCACACTACAAAACTCACGATTCAGTAGCAATGTGCAAATTTGACTTTTTATGTTATCTTCGGTTAGTTTTCTCAGTGAGGTTAATAATTGTCGTCTCTAAGGCCGACACCGTAAACGTATCGTTTCACCAAAAAATGACAATGCTCAAGAAGGGTCTCAGGCATGACAAGTTCCGGTGTAAAATGGGGGGAATATCTGACGTTATTAGTTTTGACGAAATTCTATTATGCAAAATCACAAAAATGTATTTTTTCTCGCCGTCTTTTAATAAATGATTCGGTCGGGTTCATTCCGAATATTTTTCAAAAACTTTCATGATGTAGAAAAATTAGAAGTACGTAGGACAAAACTAAATTTTGAAAAAGAACAGGTGGTATTAACAACAAAAAGTCCCTCACTTCCATTATTTCTTCTTAAAAAAATGCAGCAGCTGCAACAATCCATGCAGCTACAGCCTCCGATCTAGTAAATAATCTTTCCATCAAGTTTTACTTCTAGACAACACAAAATAAAACCGATAAAAAACACAAAAGTGTTGCACAATGACGTCGTAGTCATTAGCTTGTACTACACATATTTCATTTTCCGTCGTACCGTAAATACCCCCTTCGTCTCGTTCCAATAAACAACAAATCCTAGCCAACATTTGGGGTGCTGAACTTGGTGGATCATGCCGGGCCGACCGGGTTCAGCAGCAGCTTTCCGCCGGGGCCGAAATGTCCCGCGCGGCGTTTTGCCACGAGTCGGTGTCGGTTTTTGATGGGCTTCTCGGGGTCCAGGCCTTGGAGTAGTCTCTTTCGGTGGAGGATTTCTGGTTGTCGTTCTCCAGGTCGGGGCGTTGTGTAACGATTTGGTTTTCGCGTTCGACGATTCCTTCTAAAGGGTATATGGATGCTCCGCCCATTTGGTTTTGGAGTTTGGACGCTGGTTGGTTGGTTTTGTGGTTCTTTTGACGGGAACTGAAGTAAAAATACAATCCGTTAAATTTTAAAATTTTACAAAAGTTATTCTCCCGAAACCAAAGACCCCTATCTCGTTCTGGAAATCTTGTCAAATGTTTAATTTTGAGTTTCAAGAATGCCTCCAAAACTACGGAGACGAAATATTTTAAATTTTGTAACGTGAAAAAAAAACGGGCATAAACTTTATTCTGACTAACTACAAGAGTGCAAGCTGTAGAATTTTTCTTATAAAAATAGAGACACCACCTAATCAGGTCTAAAAGTTAAAAAAAAAGAACACAAAAACAACTGAAGTTAGTTTGTTCCGGTTACTCAGTTACTACCTAGTAATTATGTATCACCTACTCACTACTTACTACGTAATACTGCACTAAACGCAAAACTGGGCGGAGTTTGGACTTGGATATATGCATGCACCGTATATTCTCGAACTTAACCCCTGCCTCTGAATAGGACCCCCATTGAACACTCGCGAAAAAATAAAATCTCGTGCTCCGAGGGAAATACGTATTAGCTTTTTGACCCGCTTCGGACGGCTGAATGCCGATCCAATCCCGATCCGATCAATATTTATTACCTACTTGTTGGAAAATCCGCTCGGTGTTTCCGGGCGTTATCCGACGCGCTTGAGCCCAAGTTGGCGCGCGCAAATTGGTCCGGCGAACGGGAGTCGTCATCCTTCTGCCAACAATCGGTTGTCGATATATATGAAAATTTGTAACTTTACAGTTTTGTGAAATTCTTCTATCGGTTTTGGCTATACAGTGCATCACGGCAATTTGACAGTTTTCAGTGCACCACACCATATGTTGAAAATGTGTAAAAAATATATAAATAAATAAACATATAAATATTAACTATTAGGTATGTATTTTTTGAATAAAAATTGAACGATTACTGTATAGTGTGAATTTTTGACTGTGAATTTTCTTAACGTAGCCTAAATGATATAAACAAAAAACAGATAACAAAAATAAAGAAAATGGTTACAAGAAATTATATCACAGCCATGCCATTGATCAACAAAAAAAGCTTATTCAGTAGAATATAACAGAAATAAGTACACGTGGAACTTTTATGACTTTTTCCGTGTTTTGCACGGTTGAAAACTAATAAAAAAAAATTAAAAACAGCTACACGCCAAAAAAAAAGTTAAATTATTAGAAAATAAAACCATATGATAAATATTCAATGATATAATAAGTAATCTAAATGAATTAATTAGTCTATAAACAAATGTATTATAATCACAGGCCGCGCAAGGCGACCCTCTTTTTGTATGGAGCGCTCCACCCACCCCTAAAAAAATCATATATTCGAAATGTACTGTAATTTGTGCAATCGACTTGTTTTTTAATCGCGTTTAGCGTATTTGTCTTGATCTTGATAAATATAGATGCTTTTCTTAGTCGACATTTCAGCTAACGCTGATGATCACAGCACATGTTTCACCCGTACCGCTAATATGTTTTTTCACGTTTAAGTTTTTATGTTTTCATCTTAACCTCAGTGCTGACTTTATTGCCTAAGGGACTAAGGCTGCTGAGGCGGTATCGTTTAGTTACAAGTTGGTTTGAAAGGTGTGCGTTTTATATTCAGCATATCCTCAGCATTGCCGCTTGCACGCAAATAAATCTATCAATAATATATAAAGACTTGAAGAATCATTTAATGCTTATTAACCGAATAGATAGCGAAATAGAGGGACTATATATAAATTCCATTACAGTCTATATATAAATTAATTTGCACAAAGATAGGTTTTTAGCACAGTTTTTTTGCAGCACTACACATGAGAATAATTTCATACTGATATACTTATATATATTACTTATTGAAGTTTTGTTGTAATATAATTTTTAACTTATTTTAACTCTTACAGAACACAAAATCATTTACGGGCGAAATTGGGTTAGTACGTATTTGAAGCAGAAAATTTTGCTTAGACACATATATACATGTTCTGACATAACACATTTATTGTAGAAACTGTTTGAGCTCAACATGCATGAGTCACGATGGGAAATCAGTCATGCAGATATAAATGGTCGATGCCTACAATTGTGTCATGGTTCCCTCTGCAACAATAGGTGGGACGCCACAATCTAGGACAGCAATGAGTGCTCACAAAACTGATCAGAATAAACAAAGAATAAAAGAAAAATGTGATAGGGAATTATGAAAATCCAGACACAACAAAAGTAAAATACCACCAATTGACTGAGTTTTGAAAAGATGTGGTGGTTCACTTAACATTGTGATTTACAGCCCAGAATCATGGTAATTCTGCTTCATTAACTCAAACTAAAGTATTACACAACAAAACCTTCACATCCAGTAAGTGGTAAATACATATATATATATATATATATATATATATATATATATATATATATATATATATATATATATATATATATATATATAGATTTATATAGTGTGAAATACATATATATATATGTAAATATATGTATATACATACAGGGACATACATATATAGAGATACAGTTATATATATATATATACATACAGCATATGAATATATGTATACATAGTTACAGTACATGTGTTTATATATGTATGTATATATATATATAAGTATATATATATATATATATGTATATATATATATAAATATATATACATATATACATATATATATTTATATTTATATATATATACATACATACATATAAATATATGTATATATATATATATATATATACATATATTTATATATGTATGTATATATATATATATAAATATATATATATATATGTATATAAATATATATATATATATGTATATATATATGTATATATATATATATATATATATATATATATATATATATATATATATATATATATATATATATATATATATATATATATATATATATATATATATATATATATATATATATATATATATATATGTATTTACCACTTACTGGATGTGAAGGTTTTGTTGTGTAATACTTTTGAGTTAATGAAGCGGAATTACCATAATTATGCGTGTAAACCACAATGTACGAAGAGTTGCAACAGTCTTTTACAAAACTCAGTCATTGAGTCATTTTAGTTTTTTATTTATTCTAGATTTTCAAACTTTACATATCACATTTTTCTTTATTTTTGTTTATTCTAGATGGTTTTCGCGCACACTTGTGGCCTGGGTTGTGGCGTCCACTATTGTCCCAGAGGAATTCGACACCTGAATTTCCGAGGCGGTGCCACCATTTATGTCTGCAACTATTTCCCATCGTGAGCTTAGTGCCGATGTTGAGCTAGACATTTCTACAATCGGATATTTTATTCAGAAATATATATATTGTCTAGCAAAACTTTCACTTTATAAGTGCAAACCCATTCACCCGTAAATGGTTTTGTGTTCTGTAAGTTTAAAATAAGTTAAACCTGCGACAAAACTTCAATAAGTATATGTACATATAGGTATGTATCAACCAAAATTTTCTCATGTGTAGCTTATCTGCAAAAAAATGTGCTAAAACCTGTTGTGCAGCGATTAATAGTTATATATAGACTGTAATGGAATTTATATAGTCCCCTATTTCGCTATCTATTCGGTTAATAAGCATTAAATAATTCTTCAGAGTCTTTATATATTATTGATAGATTTCGTTGCGTCAAGCGGCAATGCTGAGGATATGCTTCGAATATAAAACGCGGCACCGAAAAATTTTCAAACCAACCTTTTATTAACTAAACGATACCACCTCAGCAGCCTTAGTCCCTTAGGCAATAAAGTCAGCACTAACGGTGAAAACATAAAAACTTAAACGTGAAAAAACATATTCACGGTACGGCTGAACAGTGTGCTGCTTTATTGGTAGTCAGCGTTAGCTGAAATGTCGACTAAGAAACAGTTGTATATTTTATCAAGATCAAGACAAATACGCTAAATTACAAAAATTAATTAAACAAGTCAATTACACAAATTACACAAATTACGTTCGAATATATGTAATTTTTTTAGGGGTAAACTGGGGGTGACCCACGACGCTCCATACAAAAGAGGGTCGCCTTGCAGCGAATGCCCAGAAGGAACCACCTGTGAGGATGGACTCTGTGGTGCGTTTGTTTATAGACTAATTGATTAATTTAGTTACTTATTGCGGTGGAATATATATGGTTTTATTTCTAATAATTTAACTTTTTTGGCGTCTAGCTGTTTTTCATTTTTATTAACTAAAACTTGACCGTGCAAAACACGGAAAAAGTCATAAAACTAGAATTATGTACTTATTTCTGTTATTCTACTGAATAAGCTTTTTTTTGTTGATCAATGGCTAATTAGCTAATATAATTTCTTGTAACCATTTTATTTATTTTTGTTATCTGTTTTTGTTTATATCATTTAGCTACGTCGAGTTAGGACTTTTTCACAGTCAAAATTATCACACTATACATAATCGTTAGATTTTGTCAAAAAATACATACCTAATAGAGTTGATGTTTATATGTTATTTATTTATATATTTTTTTACACATTTTTCAACATATGATATAGCTGGAAAATGCTCAAGTCGTGATGCACTGTATCAGCCAAAACCGATCAAAGAATTTCACAAAACTTCTAAACCGGAGAAAACGCCCATTGTGGAATATCGACAACCGATTGTTGAATACAGAAGGATGACAACTCCTAAACCGCGACCAATTTATCGCGCCCCAATTCCTTTCAAGCGGATAATAAAGCCAAAACCAACACCAAGCAGATTTTCCAACAAGTAGGTAATGATGTTGATCGGATCGGATCGGATCGGCATTCAGGCAGTCAAAGCGGTTCGAAACTAATACCGTATTTCCTTGAATAGAGCGCCCGAGATTTTATTTTTTCGCGAGTGTTCAAATGGGGGTTCTATTCAAGGCAGGGGTTTTATTCGAGAATATACGGTGCATGCATATATGCCAAGTGCCAACCCAATCCGATCCGAGTCACTTCACCAGTTCGTTGCAGTAGTAGTATTACATAAGTAAGTAAGTAAGTAAGTAGTACATAAGTTACTAAGTAGTAACTGAGTAACCGGAACAAACTAAACTAACTTCAGTTGTTTATCTGTTCTTTTTTAACTTTTAGACCTGATTAGGTAATTGCTGTCTTACGGTTTTATACCAGAATTCTACAGCTTGCACTCTTGTAAGTTAGTGCAGAATAAAGTTTATGCCCGTTTTTCCCGCGTTTTAAGCTGACTTTAAAATATTTAGTCTCATAATTTTTTGACTGTCTTGAAACTCAAAATTAAACATTAGATAATTTTCCAGAACGAGATAGGGGTCTTTGGTTTCAGAGAGATAACTTTTGTAAAAATTTAAAGATTTAACAGATTGTATTTTTTACTTCAGTTCCCGTAAGAAGCCCACAAAACCAACCAACCAGCGTCCAAACCGTGTAACTCCGAAACCAAAATGGCGGGAACCGAGTCCATATACCTTTAAAAGAATCATCAAACCGAAGCCGAATCGTTACACAACGCCCCGACCTAAAACAACAACCAGAAATCCTCCACCGAAAACTACTCCAAGGCCTAGAACAACCCCAAAACCATGGAAACCGACACCGACTCAGTGGCGAAACGCACCTTACTTGACGATTCGCCCACGGAAAATGACTCCTGTGAATCATCGAAGCAAACCCGGTCGGCCCGGCGTAGTAGTCCAAGTTCACGCCCAAAATGTTGGCTAGGATTTGTTGTTATTGGAACGAAGGGGACTGTATTTACGGTACGAACGGAAATGGAGGCTGTGTAGTACAAGCTAATAGATTCGAGCATCATTGCTGCAACACTTTTGTGTTTTATCGGTTTTATTTATGTTATTCTAGAAGTAAAACTTAATGGAAAATTTATTATTTACTAGATCGGAGGCTGTAGCTGCATGATTTGCTGCAGCTGCTGCATTTTTTAAGAAGAAATAATGAAGCTGAGGATTTTTGTTGTAATACCACCACATTGTTTCTTTTTTTTACAAAATTTTAACTTGTCTACGTACTTCTAATTTTTCTACATAGTGAAAGTTTTTGAAAATATTCAAATGAACCCGACCCAATCATTTATTAAAAGACAGCAAGAAAATACATTTTGTGATTTTGCATTATAGAATTTCGTAAAACTAATAACGTCGGATATTCCCATTTACACCAGGAACTTGTCATGCCTAAACCTCTTAACAACATTGTCATTTTAATTAAACAATACGTTTACATATTCAGTTTTGACAAGAACAATTATTAACCTCACTAGAAAACTAACCGAAGATGACATAAAAAAAATCAAATTTGCACATTGCTTACTGAATCATAGGTTTTGTAGTGTGGCAGTATGTAGATCTACAACTCCCGAACAAATTTAGCTGACTTAGAATAAATATGTAAGTCAAGTTTGTAGCGCCCGTTGGGAAATTTATCTGTTCAATGGGACTTTGGGACTGAACTACGTGATAACTAAACTGACACATTACGAAAAGCATTTTAATCAAGGTTACTACCTACATTTCAACACTATTGCAGGTCAGTCAAAGCAAAAGGTCGGATTTGCTTGTTTCTTTAGATGCTGAGTTCAGCGGATTATGAGTAGCTAGATTCGCTTGGCTAGGAGTTAGAGTTTTCACTTCACCATTAGCTAGCGGTCTATCAACGGGGATAGGCGCAAAACTGTCTTCATCCTGAAGGGCTAGAGACTGCAAACGAACGGGTTTGCTTTTGGGTCGGATTTCGGTACGGCAGCAGCAAACTTTCAAAGCCGCCAGTAGATCCAAAAATGCCTGTCGAAAGCCAGTATTCATGAATCCGTAGAGGAAAGGGTTCCAAAAAGTAGACGTCATAGCTATAATGTGTGCTAGCATGGCGGTTAGATATGGTTGTTGTTGAAAAACAACCGGAACAGCGTTGAAATCGTGTAATATGTTGTGCAAAACTTGCGGAAACCAAGACGCGGCAAAAAGTGCAACCATTGCAATTTGCATGCGATTAGTGCGTGTACGGCGATGAAACGCGTTGGTTTGAGCCCGACTTACCCGGCGAGTGATAAGTAAGGCTCGCGTACTTGAGGCAGAATTTTTTTTGCCCAGCGGCGACAGGGTTGATGTAGCTGTGTGGGATTTTTCGCTCTCGTTGGGTTTACGCATAAGTAGACTTTGGTTGACTTTGCGAATGATACACGAGTAGCAGATGGAAATAATACCCAGCGGCACCACAAACTGAATAATCAATAGCGCCATGCCGTAAATTTTTCGCCGATTTTTCCCCACGAAACTTTCGCCAGAAGGCCAACCAACTTCATCGCAAAAATCGCCGCAGAACGGCAGTTCGCCATTTTTGGCGTAATAGGCGCCTGGGTTTAGTCTTGAATGAATTGCGATGGGAGAGCACATTAAGCAAGCGAGTATCCAAATAAAAACAATCATCGTTATAGCCTGCCCTTTGCTGATTGGAGGCCAACCAATTCGGACCAGAACTATGAATCGATCTATAGCTATACCAGCAAGAGTATAGGTGGAAATGATAACGGTGGCTCCTTGCATTGCAGGAATAATGAAGCATAGGGCAGGGCCGAAAATCCAAGTCTTAAACAAGACCACATAAGCCGATATTGGGAGCGAAAGAACGTTAACCAGCAAGTCAGAAATGGATAAATTCAGGATAAAGTAGTTTCGAACGGTTTGCAAGCTTTTATAACGCGCTATTGCCAAAATTACCAACGAGTTGCCGCCCACCCCGAGCAAGAAAATGATGAAATAAATGGTACAAAAGGGTATTTGAGCTGTCAGCATGCTTGTAATGTCATTTAGATTGATGATTAGATACTTCGATATATCGCTACAGTTTCCTGATAAGTCCAAAAATGGCGGTATGTCGAAATCTTCAAAAGTTCCGTTGCCATACTCGCGAATAAATTGAAAGGGCAAGGTTCGAGAAATGTTCATTGTCAACGATTAAATAGTCGAGTTAGAGGTCCAATGGCAATCAGCAAAACTTCAGAATAATGTTTGAGCAAAAAAATTGCACAAATCTGCAACACAAATGTTTTATTAGAAGCGCAAAAATTTCCGTAAGAATACCCTTTCCCTTTTTTGAAAACCTGTGGATACCAAACAAAGACCATTGATCTACTTATTATGTGACTGTGAGTTCATTTTACCACACTGCGGCAAAACAGTACTCACAAAACAGCGCTTGTGTAAATTAAGATTTGATGAGTGCTTCTCTCTAACAAAATAAGTTGATTTGACGATTTAATATGAGCTGCTAAAAATTTAGGAAATAGGTAAAATTGAATTGATTCGTTATCATCAAAAAATACAGTCAATCATCGTAACTACTCAAACAATATTCATGATGAAAACTGAGAGCTAAGGACTATTCTTCTTTTAGTGCAAACTTTTGGATTAAGTAATGTAAATTAAGTTAAATCAAGAGTACATAATGGGAAGAGTATGACACTCTTCCCATCGGCCAGCTTGGCAGCGCGGTAGATGCGTTGCACAATAACGGCCAAAAAGGTACCCAAATGAGTACCCCTACAGAAATGGGTACCTGGTACCCAAACGGGTCCTACAGGTACCCAAATGGGTACCTCAGCGTACTGATTGGGCCCTGCAGGGTACCCAAATGAGTACCCCTACCCAACTGGGTACCTGAGGTACCTAAATGGGTACCAGGTACCCAAATGGGTACCCCCTCACCAGCCAATCAGATTGCAGCAGGCTTTAGCTCCGCCTACGAGCAAGCTACCGTAATCCCACGTGCAGCGGAATAAGTGACGTTGCGAGTAATGCTGTCTTTACATTTTTTTGCATTTTTCTGCTCCAACGACTTATTATAAGACATAAACAAAGTCTTGGTTAAGTTATGGAACTTAGTTAAAACTATTACGTAATTGTTTTAAACAATCGCTGTAAAATATGCTCATTTTCTGCCTTTTTTATGCCATTTTCTAAGAATATCTCATTTCAGCTGCGTCTTTGTTAATTAAAATCATTTTGTAAAGTTCCATCAGTAAACCAAGACTTTGTTTATGTCTTATAATAAGTCTTTGAGGCAGAAATATGCAAAAAAAATCTAAAGAAAGCATTACCCGCAATACTGCTGCACGTGGGATTACGGTAGCTTGCTCGTAGGCGGAGCTAAAGGCTGCTGCAATCTGATTGGCTGATGATGGGGTACCCATTTGGGTACCTGGTACCTATTTAGGCACCTCAGGTACCCAAGTTGGGTAGGGGTGCTCATTTGGGCACCCTGCAGGGCCCAATCAGAACGCTGGGGTACCCATTTGGGTACCTGCAGGACCCATTTGGGTACCAGGTACCCATTTGGGTCGTAGGGGTACTCATTTGGGTACCTCTTTGGCCGTTATTGTGCAACGCATCTACCGCGCTGCCAAGCCGGCCGATGAGAAGAGTGTCATACTCTTCCCATTATGTACTCTTGGTAAATTAAATTAAAAATTAAATTGAATTAAATTATTAAATTATTAATTAATTATATTAATTTAGTTAGGTATAAAAAATTGAATATGTTCGTTGTACCCTGATTTTGTTTTAAACCCAATTTTAACCTCAAATCGAACTAACCGTATAACATATAACGTTAATGCAGTTAGTGCAGAACTGCTTTGATGTGATGACGTTGCTATAATGGTTACATATTAAAGCTGAAATAGATCAAAGAAAAAAGGTACTAAGTTGCATTTTGGAAAAATGTGAGGTCAAAAACTGCCTCACAGAACACGACTGTTGTAACTATAACAATACCGCAAAAGCGTTAAATAGTGACCGCAAGACAGCTAATCGCTTTACTTATTGGTTGCTAACGACAGTGTCAAATTTGGTGCTCATATTGTTTGCTCTTCTATAGCCGTTTGCACCCACCTTATTCTCGAGCTATTGAAAATCTCTTGCTATTTTCGAGTCCTATTCAAAATCAATATTCAAAAATCATTTCCAATGCATAGTGAATAATTAATATGGACTTATTATTGAGGAAACAGTGAAAACAAATCTAATGAACAAGGGTCTTTTGGGTTCAATAAGTTCAGCTAATCTCAGTTATTCTACTCTGGTGCAAGCCAATGCTAGAGAAGGAGTTTAATGCATCAGAAGTGAAGTTTTACGACCAAAACAATGCTATTATGCAGTAGCCCAATTGAGCTCGCTTTTATGCCGATAGTTTACAACGCATGCACCACTCCTGTTAGCTGGTCACTGCTATGACAAACGACAAAACTAACAAAAGTCTAACTGACAAAAGCGCCGCCTGTATGCCTTGGTTTTGATGCTGTGCGCGCTAAGGTATTTTGATGCTCCACTGAACCGAAAATAACTTGATGCAATTTAGTCAAATCACATCGCTGTGTGAAATGCTATCTAACAATTTTTTAAATAAACGCAAAATTGCGTACAAGCAAAATGTCCCAATTGCCCTTTTCGAGAAATGCAACACGAACTGATTTTTCGCAACTTTTGTCAAGACATGTGTTTGCAAAAAAATCCGGATTATCTTTATGTCAAAAATGCCAAGTTTCGCCAATGAGTTGAGTCCGCATGTCAATTTGCTCATTGGAAAACAGGTGTGACATTTATTGATGAATTTGTGACTATCTAGCTAATGTGTGGTGAAAATAAGGAACACACTGACAAAGAGATATAATATCATATGGAAAGATATGTGTCTATGCATTTCAGTGAGTATATTCTGAGTGAATAGTATACACGTTGTATTCACAATGACAATTTATTATGGAATCAGGTCAGTACCTTTAAGCCTGTTTCACACGATAGGGAAAACGCGTGTGGTGCCCATGGGGTGCCACATGATGCCACATGACACCCCATGTGGTGCCACATGGGGCGCCCCACGTGGGGATTCCCCACGTTTTCCCCATCGTGTGAAACAGGCTTTAGGTATTTTATTCTTTAGACAAAACAGGTGGCGTGATTTTTGTGACTACTCACTGTACTCTTGATGCTAGCCTTTTGTTCTTTTCTTAATGAAATCATGTGTTTTCTTTAATCTCAGTGTTGAGAAGTCGCCTTCATTACTTCCACATAGAGACATGCAATACTTAGCTACTAAGCTTACGGTATATTCAGGTCAAGGTTGCCATCATAAAGTTAAACGATAAAAGATTTACGGCCCTACCAAAGGAATATCAATTGCAACTGACATCTGATCACACCTTTAACTTATTTGCTTATGAGCTTGTTCATCTTGCATTCTTGTGCAAAATGAACAACATTGAAACATAACTTAAGACAAATACAAAATCGTCTTTCGCTTTGTTATTTCATACTACATAGAACTGTAAACAACTGAATTTTGTAAAAAACAAGCTAATTTTTCGGCAAAAGTATCAGCAGAAACATATGTACATAAGTATCAAGCATACGTTTAGGTACATTTACCAAAGGTCATTGTAAACCTGTTTGGCCACTGACTGTGCTTTTTCTGAATTTACCTAGTTCCCATAACAAGTCTCCTTTTGTAGCCATTACAGTGCAAAATCTCAGTCTAAAGCTTTTTGCAATTGGAACTTGGAATGAAGATATTAAACAAAGATCTATCACTGAACTACAAGTTTAAAGATCTGGTGGTCTGTGGCAGAGAAATTACATAAAAAAAGTGAAACAGGGGATTTTGAAAAAGGAAGTGAAAATAGCGAGAAGATTTGACAATTTCAAAAACATGAACTTTAAGGGCTATTGGTTGGATTTTCTTTCAAGAAACCTTACGGTAATATTCTGTGAAAGAAACCTTACATGAACCTGTTGAGATGAAATTAATATTTTTACTCAAACGTCATTTATTAGATTTCGCATTTCGCCCGTATTGTTCATTTATAACATCGAAAATAATAATATAATTTTCTTTTTAATTAAATGAAGCCAGGGCACCAAAATTTATGACCAAAGTATTTTACCCTTTCGAATGCGTAAAGATGTTTCATGAGAGAAACGAGACGAAACTATGAATCACGCAAACACATTCGTCAAACCTCTGTAAGCTTTACGTAACCTCGGTACTCGTTACGAAGGATTTGTACTATTTTTCATAAAATACAAAAATAGCTTTATGGTTAGATAGTTTATGTTAAAAATCGTTATTAAACGTCAGTATATTACATTAAGTTTAGTTTTCTGTAGCGCATTTATGAAATGAAATTAAAAGTTGAGAATTAACAATTGACAATCATAAACTTAATTTGAAAAAATAAAATTAGCATTAAATTTAATTGCTATTATGATTATGGTTACTGATTGATTACTCGAAGCCAAAAAGAAATCGCATGCGCCATGGGCTAAACAGAGATACATACCTACTTTTGCTATAAACTATAAATTTGGGTTTGGTGTTAAATTTGGGCCCATTTTTTGGAAAATTTTCCGTTAAGTACTTAGCTGGTTCAAAAAGTTTAAATGTTTAAATGCTGTTCAAATGTTTTTTCGCTAAAACCCTCCTTTCAAGGTTCTGTGTTCATTCTAATCAAGAAGTCAAGCTATCGAAATAAAAAAGGAAATTTATAAAAATCAGAATTCAATCGTTGATCTGCAGCAACTTACTTTTGAAAGTATTAAAGTTCTAGGTTTGAATTCAAAATTAAAAAAAATTGAAAATAAAATTTAGAATTTATTTATTTATTTATTAGAATCACTGCTTTAAATTCAATAGCTCAAAACCGGATTCATCTAGTTCTGCAAATGCAAATGATGACGTTTTAAAATTTAGCTTTTCCTATGGTGATTTAGTGAAATAAATTTAACCAATCAAATCCGGTTAGTATAATTTATGAAAATCCCTAGAAAATAACAATATAATAACAAAAATAAATATGTAACAAATAACAAAAAAACAAACGGAATATTGCCAAATAAATAATAAGTTTGCCAATTTTTCAGTTGGCGTTTTTTTACTCGTAAAGACAGGATGTAGTGTTCAGAAGAATGAGGATAAAAGCTTTTTAAATTGAGCATAAAGCTGTCATTAAATATAGTTTTCAGCAAATAAGCCAAATAGGGATTCAGCATCAAGAATTTGGGCTAGATAAAAAGCTTCAGATTTTTTTCGAAGGCCAAAGCTTAGATTTCCGAATACAAGAGGTTCTTTTAATGGTCATATTAGTGGCAGCAGCATAAAAATGATATGAAAAGATTTGTTCAAATCAAAAAATGAGATCTTTTGGAAAAAGTTTTGTCGCTGAAACGGCTATTACGGATAAAACTGCTGAGCTATTTATTTTTGTAAAATACTAGTCTTGGCTTGGTACATTTATGTGACGCACAGAACTACATAAATAATGACCCAGGACACTTAAAACATTAGGAGTGGATTTCAAAAAAGGTGGTTTTACTACGTTTTTATATGATTTGCACATAATTGCACAGAAAATTTATGAAATTCGTAACGAATCAGGTATTTCGTAATGAAATATTTCGACTGTTAGATTCACAAAGTAATTGTATCATGGTGAAGTCAAGCATGAAGCTTGGCCAGGTTCGAAGCCAAGAGGTGATTAGTCGCCTACCTGACTGTAGGGCAGTATCAGCAGAAAGCGCAGCGGAATAAGGAATTATGTTTATTGAAGGAATTAAATATAAGGACAGGGCATGGATGCAGAAATACACATTACGGAAACCAGAGAAGTAAGAACACAATTGGGACACAACCTACCCATCCGAAAGTGCGAGCCTCAACTGATTGTCCTATCGTACAGAATGGAATATTAGCTAGAGATATGGAGGGATTTTACGCAGAGGTGCAAATAGATAGAGTGTGTTGCACATGGTAATGTAACTAGAGTAACCTTGTCATACTTGACAACAACAGGTGTACATTTGTACATATGTATGTAGCTACATATTCACTATTCAGATGGTAGTTTTTCAATGGTTTAGATTACAAAGCTAGTATACCATAAAGTTTGTCAACGGTCGCGTAATGAAACAGGAGGTTAGGCTCAAATCCCCTATATTTTTTATTTTTTCTAACAAAGGTGTTATTTTCTCCATTATGCAATGAATTTGCACAGCAGCAGGAGAACATAAAATAAATAAGGTTATATGAGCCACCACTAAACATGCAACACAAAATGCGATACCTACCAAAATTGAATTCCCTTGTGTGAAACTGAGCAAGAAAATGTAAATATATAGCCAAAGAGATGCCTGATGTTAGAGCTGGATACAGTCTTGAGGTGTTTTTTGCAGCTTAAGTTATCTAAATTAGCTCAATTTAAAGCAAAAATGTAAAAAATCCAAAAACGACTGACACGCAAAAAGTGTTTTCAATCGTCTTCCAAGACTAAGCTCTGAAAAAGGCTGACTCAAAATTGAAATAGTTCAAAAATGCTGATTTAGATTTGCTTGAAGAAATAAATGGTTCTTAGCATATATTTTTGATATATATGTCTAAGTATAGTTTTGCGTGATGTTTGAATGGTTATCAACTGGCGAAAAAAGAGACAGCTTCATTTACACTATTCATATATTCATTCTAAAAGCAACGAACTCAAAGGCCTGATTTTAACAAAGCCGAAATAAAAAATATTTAGTATTTTAAAAAATCAACCAACTCTCAGTTGTCAAACTATTTTGAATCGTTTTTTTTTATTAATGATTACTTGTTTCTTATTTCTGCCGAGTAAACTGCACAAAATGTTTGTCTAAAAGAGAGCTGAACTTTTTTTATATAAAGCCTAAGTTTAGCAAAGTATTTATATGAAATATATGTTGAAAAACGTAGAGTCAATTGTATGCTTTTTGGCTTAAAAAAGCGGCTAGAAATTACTCAAAGCAGAAACAAGGATGTACTAATTCTTTGCTATTAATCATAACTTTTTACAAGAAAAATATTCAGTGTTGAAAAGAAAATTCTGTAAATTGCTGGAATTTAAATCTTACGAAATAAAAGTCATAAAGTTAATATTATATATATTCCTGTGAGTATGTAAGTTAAGTAATTCAGTTTTTTATAATTTTAATTTAATTTTCTATTTATAGTTTTTAAGCTTGCATCTCACACTGTAACTCTGGGTATATTGGGTATAACCGGGCAATGTTTCTGAATTTAATTAACAATTTTAATTATTAAGAATTATGACTTAAAGTTTGCGTCCTACCTAATTATCTGTTTACTATTTATTTTCCGGGTCACTTAATTCAATTTTGATTCGGAATGACTGCTGCAGTGTTAGGGTGTATTCATACTTACAGCCTTTCAGTCGGCAAAATTACGAAATAATTACGAAGTAACCATGGTAAAAGCCGATCTTATACACTATTATTATTCGGCTCGATTCATACGTTCGTCCGTATGTCCGTTCGGCCGACAAAATGACGAAATAATGACGTCACGTGCGCTGGCTGATCCACTGCACTAGGCTGCTAGTGACGTCATTCTGCCGGCTGAACAAACATACGGATGTAAGTATAAATAGCGACGTCATTATTTCGTAATTTAGCCGGCTGAGCGGACATACGGATGTAAGTATGAATCGAGCCTTAGCGTTAAAGCGTTGATGTGCGAGTGGTGTTTTACACGATTTTCAGCGTAAATTTGCAGCAGTAACCAGCTAAATGCCTTGTATATTCACTCGCATAAGTGCATAGATGATCAGTGGTGATTCAAAAATGCAAAAGTCAAATAAAAAAATGATCCACTAGGAACCAATCGGTGACCTTTGATTGTTGACGAACCTAAGTAACTAACCAATCAACCGCAGAATATGTAGATTCATGAAAGTTTATGATTCACTTTAAGTATATATGTACAAGAAATTAATAACGCTTCTCGAAATACACGATACAGTAATGCCTGCTTCTAAAGTGACACAAAATACATAGGACCAAATTGAAATTGAAATTCCAGTAGTGATTAAACTTCACTTTAATAACCAGAAACATTTTGACTGACATTTTGCAGTTTATTGCCTCTAAAATTAAAAAAACTCGATAATTCGTAACTTCTTTTCTACATCATTCAAGTACACCAAACTTAGGACTCTCAGTTAACCTAACATTGGCTGCGCTGTTGCAAAGAATGACAATAGCATGGTAATGAACAGACAATTTTATGAGCAAAACATGAAACATGTTGAAAATCACGAAATTGGACTACTTTAGCAGTGTCTGTTGGCCAGCTTGTTATATGTATATAGATGCAATTAACGTGCATTAAAGTACTACTAATATAGTCTTTTAACGTGCAAAAGGCCGCTACTAAATTTGAGTCTGTCAAAAGTCATACTAAACTATGAAAACTGTCCAAATCGTAGCTACAACCTTAAATTAAAAAATAAACTGGTTCAATACTAATTCAACATATATAATACTGCAGAATAAATACAACAATGAAAATAAAAAACCATCTGAAAAATTAAATGCTTAAGAATACAGCTGTATAAACACGTTCGAAAGATGGAAGTGCATTTGGACTTATATGCTAAAAATGTAAGCATAAAAATTAAATTACAGGTTATATGCATGCATATATGCAAATAATATGTACTGCTCTTTCACGCAAAAGTAATTAGTAAGCGCGATTTGTAAATTACTATAACAACTACAGTTTACATTCTAATTGTTAGCAAAGTGTTGCACCTTACATGAAAATTTAGTTAATGAAAGAAAACCACAATAAAATTATGTGTTCATTTTTAATCAAGGATCAAAAATTAATCGGGGATAATAAATTAATTCGTTAAACCCAGTTTGAACTCACACTACACGGGTGGACTTCAGAAAGTTGGTTCCACTAAACTATGTTTTTACGTAAGTTTTTATATAATTTGCGCATAATTTTATTGCGAAATATAGCCTGATTTGTGAAAAATTTTGACTCAGCATTTCGACATATGACCACGGTTTGAAAAATTTACAAAATTCGCAAAAAATAGGGCTATATTTAGTAATGGAATTATGTGCAAATCATACAAAGCGTATGTAAAACAATAGTTTAATGAAACAACTTTTGTGAAATCCACCCGAAGTGTTCATTTGCTGATGTCCAATCATTTCAAAACCAAAAACTTGTTGTTATTAACAAAATAGTATTCGATCTACGAATAAAAGGCAATTCGCACCAAAACGAATCAATGTTACAATCCGTTTGTTTTTTTTGCTGACGTAGCAGCTGTAAACTAATTGAGCTAAAAAAACTTGAAGTACTTGCAAAAGTGCCAACCCAGTAGCATAAAACAGAGAGATTTTGAACAATAGCCTCAAAAGCACTCAACGGAAAATGCATTAAGATGTCAAAATGACCAAAAAGATGCCGTAGTAGTTCTTCAAAGTTTCAAATAACAGTTCAGTGAAGCTTGGATTAAAGCTGTTCTAAGATTTCAATAAATGGAAACCTAACAGCAGTCTGTAAATCACAAATGTTAAAGTAGAAATGAAGATTAGTGGTGTTATTTTTCTGTTGCGCTCAGCCAAAAGGCTTTTGAGATGAATCCTCATATCTACCTTTCAGACAACAAAACCTATATTTTAATGAAACTATGTGATATATTATTTGATGAAACTCAGTCTTAAATAAAAATATATTGCTTTGACGATAGTTTTGAAAACAATGCTATAAGCCTATCTCATACTTATATATTTGAGTGTGTTTGCTGTTTTATTCTTAATCGAAAACTTACTCTGAAAAAATGACAACGTCTTGATAGCTTATGTTTGGCCGGTAAACTAAACTTATGCATAGAATCTTTGCTTTTATTTTTAGCAGTTTTCAAGATATCAAAGTGTTATCAGTTTTTATCAATATTTCAAGTTACAAGATACAAGATTTCAAACATACATATAATAGCAATAATAATTATGTAGCTGTACACAAAATTAAAACCTTTCCATTAATTTCTAGAACTGCTATGGAACGAAAAGTTTATTTGTTGTTTCACAGTTTTCGTCTAGCTGACGCCGCAAGCGTTAAAGTTTCTTCAGAAGTAAACAAACAAGTGGTTTCGCTTTTGTGTCTTGAAGCAACATTCAAAACTGTTTCTGTACTATTGTAAAAAGTTCATAGTTGTAAACCCTAGGGTTCATACCTGTTTGTACACATGTATGTTAAACTTTCAATAAACACAGTGTGCCAAAACGTTTTGTTTTAAGCTTAATCTTTAAATTGAAACCTCAACCACATCGAGTTTTCGTACGTGAGCTGAACACAGGAATAAACCGCTTTAGTCTCAATTCACACAAAAATCTTTATTTGTACCAGAACAATTTGCCTGACAGATGATCTCATTATAGTGAGAACATTTCTAATAGTAATTACACTGGAAAACTGACTCAACAAAAAGTGCACCTTCAAGCTAAACTTTTATTACTTGAGGTAGAGGTGGAAGCAAAAAATTCACTTCTTGAGTCGTAAATGCTGAAATAAGCTGTCCTTGTGCTTGTAACGACGTTAAAATAAAGATTACTACTATTACGCCGGTTTCGAGCATACAGCTGTTAAAACAAGGATTAGCTTAGGGCTGGCGCACTTGCTAGTATAATTTTTAGCTATGGTAAATGATAAAAATTGACACAATATTTTGCTAACTATACAATTCCATATATTAATATGGTTGCAGTTTATGTAAAATTAGTTGGGAAACTTATATAAAAAACTGATGTCTAAAAAATATCATCTCAAAGTTTTGATTATCAGTGTTACATACTGATGCTAATATAGCATTGGTTTTAAAAATATTTCTGAAAACTGTTTAAAATATCTTAGTGTCTTACATCTGTCTTATCTTAATATCTTACAATTTATTACTACTTTATTTTATTTATTTCTTGGACGTTAAGCTAATTAACTAAATAAATTTGGCGCTCGAGAAATTGCTAAATTATCTGTGCATGCTGCTTACACAAAACTGCACACTTACTGCGCGTTGCTTCAGGTACTTGATCATACATTTTGAGACATCATAACTGTATTTTTATGACAATGGCATTACAAATACTAACAGAAAAACTATTCTTAAAAAAACGCTTGAAAAATACAATACAATCTACGGGTTCATCTTGAGGCAAAATTTATCTCATCTGAAGCTTAAACTTGAGAAGAAACAATCGGCTGCTTTAGAAAAACATGCAAAAAAGTGCTAAATTTAGCCTCAAGCTGGAAAAAACTGTTTTAGAACAAAGCTATTATGAATAATTAAAGACAATATTACTCGCCGGCAAGCTAAAAGTGTACCCTTCGATTATATAAATATGAAGTAGCTAAAATAACTCGACATCTGTAGAATTGCGGCATTATGAGCATCATATACAGTACCAACCAAAATTACTTGCTACAGACTATGGACAAAACGCGGACAGATTCCGGTAAGTACTTACTGGAAATTATATATATATATATATATATTTTATATATATTATTTTATATATAGACAATTTTTTCGTTTCAAAATGGGTAAGAGCAGTTTCAAAATGGAAACGTAGGTACTCACTTTAACTAGGATGTTATATTTTGTTTATAAACAGCATTTAAGAAAAGTTTTATATACGTTCAGACATAAAAAGGACATTATATGCACCACGGTAAAACTTATATAAGGTGTCCTTGAAATCAGAAAATATTTTTTCTAGATAAGACGAAATATCGCCCCAAGGCAAATTTGGCTCAGCAAGCTCAGAAAATATTCAGCGGGATAATTTCAGTATCGTGGCCTCAAAAAAAATAATCTGACAAAAAAAAACAGCAACGTGGTAAAAACCCGTGGTTGTTATTTTTGTTTGTTTTCACTATGAAATGTCACTTTGAGTAGACTACTGTTTTCATAATAATAATAATATGCATGGTGATCAAACACAAATCCTAATATCGTCATTTTTCCATAGATATTCAATTAATTTAACTAACTATAATGAAAGTATCTGCTGCAACGGCGAGAACTCACGACAAACATTAAAAAATCAACAACAACAACAACAGCAACAACAATAATAACACTGAAGTATTTCTCATATGCAGGTCTAAGCGTTGACATTTTACTTGTTTTCCAGCATTACATTGTACATATGTTAAAGTTTGGTTCAATTTTTAAAAAAACTTCACCGCAAAAGCTGTGAATTCTAGCCATTATCTCTGCAATATCCTTTAGCATCGCAATTTCTATGTAAAATAAAAAAATAATGAAAGAATCCTAACATGAATGAGACCCTGGAAAAAAGATAGGTTCCCTATTTAAATAATAATTCCCTAGGCAATTAAACAGCAGTATTGAGGGCCTCACGGATGTCATAAGTTTAGAAAAAAACCTTGCCAAAAAAGTGAGAAAGTGTATAAGGAAATAGACAATTCACATCTATAACCCTATCATGCCCAAAGGATCATGGGAGATACCCCACGATGAACTATCATATCTAGGGCTATGCAACTTGACTAGTCTATTCTAGTGACAAGATCTTTTAGCTGTTTTTATGGGGAATTGTAGGTCTTCGCATTAGGCCGGCAATTTTTAGTCCTACTGCCACACAGCGAAGCCTATGCTCATTTAAGCAATGTGCAAATTTGACTTTTTTTCATCGCAAAAGTAGTATTTTCTTTGAGGCCACATTACGAAATCTAAATGCAGCTCCGGCAATCTGCTTTATGTGCATCAGATACAGCGGATAATGTCGGTTATTTCTAGCATTCAACTACGGCAGGCGCACAGTTGCTGTGTTCCTACTCTAGGATGAGGTACATTATGCCTGAGCGATGGCGCAAATTTTTAAAAATTCTCAACTTTGAGCGCTTATAACGCAAAAACGGTGCGTCCTAGACCCTTAATCGACTCATTATGTTTTGTTCACCATTCATTTCTCTATCGAATGGTGGTTTCGCGATCTCTCTACGACGCACGTAGCTCGGGCAATGTCCAAAAAACTAGAAGGTGTCAGAATGAGGCTGTCTAGCCAGTGATACTCTGGGCATTAAAGGGTTAACCGTATCTCATCAGTAATGCAACCTTTAACTTAAAAGTAAGAAATTATAGCAGTTCCTTATTTGCACCAGGAAAGACAAACTTGGTACAAAATATGCGAATTAAACGAAAACAAAAACTGAAACTGAAACTAAAAAACTAAAGCGCATTTTGTGAGTACCTATGTAATCCATTGTTGGAAAGGTGGCGGCGCTTCGAGAATATGTTCAGTTTCGATAAAAAATTTTCTAAAACAACAGTGACCCTACTTCTCGAAGAAAACTAGTTCGGATTGTACTCTGGAGTCGATTGATGTGTAACAATTAAAAAAGTTAAAAAAGTAGTAATTTCAAACTTTTGTTTTCCTGAATATTTTCTGACAGCATGAAACTAAGAAAGAGAGCCGAAAATCAAAATGAAATCGAATCAAGCCTTTCGTTCAGAAAGCTAAAAAATCTTCAGCAACCTAAGCAATTTTTGAATCAAAACAGGGTTTTTTCGTCAAAGGGCATATGTAGCATGTTCGGAGTTGAAACATGAAATTGACACAACATATGTACAACAATGGTCAAAAAACAAATTAATTTTATTTTTTGTAAATGAACTCCGAAGCAAGGCTGCATGAGAAGTTAAATATCGTCATTACTCAAAAACTTGAGCGATATTAAAAAAAACTAAACCTGTGTTTAAAGGCCTTAAGAGCTATAGAGACGCAAGTGCAAAAACAAGCATCTCTTTCTTATTTCTTGCACTTTTATTTCCGTTTTCATGTTTTTTATCTGATCAATAGGTGCTTTTTTATCTGCTAGAGTACTGGAAATTATCAAATATGAATAGAGAAGCAAAAAACATATGTATTTCTGAGCACAAGCTGGAAACTCACGTATTTTATTTTTTACGTTTTAAAAAAGTGCACCTCAATATTATCAGAATAAGCTCATCGTGTGTTTAATAACTGATTCTATGTAACTATTATTCAGCAAAGTTGGGTAAAGCTCAGGCTTAGTGTTAGGATGAAAACAACAAAATTAGAACAAAACTGTTGAGTTTATTGTCTACTGTTACAAGATTTGCATTTGCTTGGTCATAAAAGTTAGTTAATCACAAAAGTTAGCTAAACGTACGAGAAGTTGACAAGCGTTGGTAAAATCCGAACTGTACCTAGAGTTTCCACTGGGTCGCAATGCTTCCATAAACTTCTGGAAAAAGTAAATATAGGCCGTCAAACTTTCAGACATGAAGCACGAAGAGAAATCGGACTGTTTTTCAAAATCCATTGTTTGCTTTGTGAACAAGATGTTGAATTGAGGCTTGATTATGATTAAAAGTTTTGACCCCGAAAAAAGCAGCCAACAAAAAAAGCACAAGAATCCGTTTAAACAAGATCTAGTTTCAGCACAACTGCTTTTGAAAAGATTTTTTCACTTTGGAATTTCAGGACATTGAATTCCGACCATCACATCTATGTGTTGCAAAATGTGTAATTATTTGGATTGATTTCTATAAAATTTGTGTCCAAGTGTTTGAGTATGTCATTTGTTAGTTTGGTTTAAAAAATTTGCAGAAAAAAGATAACAATTGACAAAAATAATATAGAAATAAAAAATACACATCAGAAATAAGAAAAAACTGTTTAGAAAAGGAAGAAGTGATGAACTCCTTTGCACTGCAGAAACAATAAAACCTGAAAAAATGGTAGGAATAAAATTTTCAAAGTGAATTTGGGAATTTTAATGAAGGAAAAAATTATGTAGCAACGTAATAAACGCGGAATTTTTTTAGGCAACTTTTTATTTGCCAATATACGATCCTCATCACTTTTAAATTACCCATTTCTATTAATCTCCTTATGGCCAATTCCTAAAATGGATTAAACGGAATAGATTAAATTTTGTTTGCCTAAGAACTTTTCTCGATGTTGGGGTAGACTAAAAAAATTTTGTCCATCAGCGGGAGGTGCTACAAATAGTTGCTATTGCATATTTCGAATGAATTGATAACGGGTGTCATGTGTTATTGGTAAAACAAATTTTCGTCCAATCCGTTTAATCCATTTTAGAAATTGGCCCTAAGTTTCAGAAATACGGTCTTTATGTTTAAACCAGTTTTCTTGTTATTTCGAAATTTTCAGAAGCATATTTGTCCACTTATAAAATTCCAATTTTTGGTGTCTAAATAAGGCTACTTATTCCTGAAATTAAAACATTTTTTACATTTCTAGTTTCTTACATATCTCTATGTAGTATCTGCCCAATGGACTAACGTTTACGTTCTCAACGAAATTCAAAAATGGTGCAAAAATTTGTGCACGTTCTGAAATATTGAAATATTTATGAAATTTAGTAAAAATTTTAAAAACTTCATGAAATATTTTTGAAATACATATTGTTTATTTTGTGGTGTTTTTTATGCTTAGTGAGAATTGAACCCATTAATAAAAATGTATCAACGTATTTAATTTGTCAACGAAAAAAGTTGTTTCGACACAGTTCAGAACTTTTTGACACACTACTGAGGCAAAAGACCGCAAAATTTTTTTAATGCCGGAACCGGCTCAAACTGACACTACTGACCCACTCAGATCAGACAAAAAATGGTTTGTAATAAAATTTTAATATCTCAAAATGTCAGACTAATTGGGGAAATTGAATGAGCTCAGCTAAGAAAATGCTCGGCTTTAATCACAAATGGTTGGAGCCAAGACAGCAGACCTAAAAAAAGTTGCTCTGTTGACCTCACGCATGTTTGAAGTTTGTTGTTCCGAACAGAAAACTTTACACAAGACAAAAAAGAGGCTAATGCTTTCTGGCTTACTGAATTAAAGCTCAGTTATGAGGGAGCTTGGTGTACCGCATAGACATTTCACAGTAGCTGAAATAAGCTAATGTGTGTTATAGACAGAAAAGTTCTTGAAAAACTAAGAAATTGAAAAAACGAATTGTTGAAAAATCAGTTGTCAGCTTCTGTACCCGTTTAATTGATCAGCTTCCATTGACTGATGTTTCGGACCGTTTAACATCCCAAAGTGTTGTCAAATGACAATTAAATAAATAATATAAATAAAAAAATAAAAATTGTATCAAGCGTACATAATAGGGAAGAGTCTAGCGCTTTTTCCTATTCTAGCTAATCGGCCGGAACGATGCTCCGACCGTTTTACGCCATGATTTTGGGTGGGGGTACCTCCCTCGAATCCAGACATGACTTGATTCCAGGGAGGGGCCATCCCTCAAATCAGGCATGTGTCTTCATTTGGGGGGGGGGGTACCCACCCTCGTCTCAGCACACTACCAGCACAAAATTGGTCTTGTCTTGATTTCAGAGGGGGTCACCCCCCCCCCTTTTGAAATCAAGACACTTCCCTGATTTGAAGGGGCATCCCACCTGAAATCAAGACATGTCTTGATTCAAAGGTGGGGTACCTCCCTTCGAAATGAAGGCGTTGAAGGGCTATTTCGGCCGGAGCATCGTTCCGGCCGATAAGCTAGAATAAGAAGGAGTGTCATACTCTTCCCTGTTATGTACTCTTGATGCTACCGAATCTTGGGCGTTTTCGTAATTTAGGTTGGCTCACCTGGTTCATTATTGGCAAACAATTAAATTGGATGAAACGAGTTGAATGAAGATTGTTATTGTTTAGCCAGCAATATTTAATTATAGACTATGACATATTCTGTTACAGGAAACTAAATTTGTGACACAAAGTCTTTAGGATGGCTTCATTTGAAGTAGTAACAAAAAGTGTAACTAGCGGTGGGACTTTTTTGACAATTTTGCCTTTGCTGAAAAACAAATTACGGCTATAAGTACGATTCGAACTTATTACACATTTAATGACTCTACGTTCTGTGGGCAAATTCGGAAGGAGAATATCTTTTTTTTTTGTTTTTACAAACTTAAGACGAAAGCTACCGAACCCTTATCCATCATGTAGAGTAATTTTGCCGGAATTTTAGACATTTTGTAAGTCGTTAATTACTGAAAAATAGAAGCGACGCATTTTCCAGAATTATGACTAAAGTCAGGCTTCTGTTAATGACAGTTCGAATTCTCGATTCTAGCCGTTACAAGGAACGCCCGAAATATACCACTGACGAATTGAAGATGTTCAGAATGTGAAAGTTTCAAGGATGAATTTTCAGCTAAGTATTTTGTCCTCAAGCAAAATATGAACTTTCAAAACTCATAAATTTTGCCTAATGTTGAATAATATATACTGAATAATACTTTAGGATTGAGACGTATTTTACAAGAAAATATGTTATGATTCATATTAGAAAATGTAGCGAAAAGAGTCTTCATGAAAGACTAGTGAAACACTGATAATTGAAGGTTGTAAAACGTAAAAACTTCCGTTATCTAACTGTGTCTGGTTTAAATTTTGGGCTCTGTTTTGTAATGGCTGTAATGTCGTTAGTAAAAAAGATCCCTTTACGTCTTTTATCGAATTAAGAAAAAATATAATGATATGAAATATTTAAAACATTGGGACAGGGACAAGACAAATTTCGGTAACGAACGCGTGTAAGCGAAATCGAAATAGCACTTTTTGTGCTATAGCGCTTTTTTTATGCGCTATATGCGCTATATGCGCTATAAGCGCTATGGAATTTGCTATATGCGCTATTTGCGCTATAGCGCTTTTTGGGGGTGCTATATGCGCTATTTGCGCTATATGCGCTATCGAAGGTGCTATATGCGCTATTTGCGCTATAGCGCTTTTTGGGGGTGCTATATGCGCTATTTGCGCTATATGCGCTATCGAAGGTGCTATATGCGCTATTTGCGCTATAGCGCTTGTTGGGGGTGCTATATGCGCTATTTGCGCTATATGCGCTATCGAAGGTGCTATATGCGCTATTTGCGCTATAGCGCTTTTTGGGAGTGCTATATGCGCTATTTGCGCTATAAGCGCTATCGACGGTGCTATATGTGCTATTTTTTTGGATATGGATGAAACTTCTACAGAAAAATGGCCAGGGGGGATTTGAACCACCCATTGCTAGATTACTAGCTTAACGCTCTACCGACTGAGCTACGCTGGCCTATTGGTGTTTGTGTTAATTTCCCTTTAAATAGTGATGCTGATCTTGGATAGCGCTTATAGCACCTGAGGGTGCTATTTGCGCTATTTAGGCGCTATTTTGTGCTATTGGCTAACTTATTGAAAAGTTTTGTACTTTTTAGAACGTATACGATCGTATTCGGGGAGGGGGGAAGGGGGTTGGAGGGGGGGGGAGGGGGGGACTTGTCGTTGACTATATGCATGTATAGCGCAAATAGCGGGGGGGGGTGGGGGGCGTTTTTGAGTTGGAAACTATAGTAGCGCATATAACGCAAAAAGCGCCAAGGGGTGGGGGGGGGGCGTTGAGGAAAGGGGAGGGAGGAGGGGTGGGGGGGGGGGGGGGGGGGGGGTAAAATCTCGTGCTTGTGCACGCTTACACGCGACATCTACCCAAATTTCCGTCCGCTGCTGTAAAATATAGAGATATGCGTTTTATCTATTTATCAGTATCCAGCCTAGAACTAACCTCCACAATCTACATACGAAACCCTGGTTTAATCTAATGTAACGAAGTATTTCCGGGGTTTATTAGGGAAAAAACGATAAGAACAAAGACAAGGACTAGGACAAGTATGAACCGGGCTTTAGTGTTCATATTCGGAGCCCTTATTTTTTTACTTTTAAGTTGCCAAAAGTGCCTTGAAAATCAACAAACGGAGTTCGATTTCTAAGCGAGTGTCACTCAAAATAATTAAAGTCAACTATTGTTTCTCCCTTTTTTTGCGGAAGTTTCATCAAAAGGTGTGGCAAATAACTATCACATTTCTACATAAATAGTTCAAGTGCTGTTGAAAACGGTTAAACTATAAATAGACATTATGTCATTTCTTTACGCAGCTAAACAGATCAGACTTTTCTGGTGTTAAGTTTAAGACGAAAACGCGAATAAACTAGTCAAAATAAGGTAACATTCTTATTTAAGTTCAAACTCATGCCGAAACACCAAACCATCCAGTAGGTATACACCCCCTTATAGCCCCTGTAGGTTTCTAACGCGTTTTCAAAACACTACTAGGTTGTGTATTTGTTTATGTTGTAAATTGTATGTTGTGTATTTAAAATTTACATACACAATCCAGTTACAAAATGTTACGGTAAAGATTAAATAGTGTCTAAAGTTAACTGTGTATTTAAAATTTAAGAGACAAGACAAGAGACAAGAATGTTTATTTCTACACTACATCAACGGCGTAGCATGATAAAAATGGACACAGTAAATTACCTATACGCCGAGGTTCCTAAGTGTTAGTAATTCTACCGACTATTATATTAGTCGTAATAGAAAAAAGGTTAGTAAAAAATAAAACAAATAAAAAGAGCAAGTTATATAACATAACAAAATTGCAAAACAGATATGAAGAAATAAACTATATTGGCAGGAGAGGACCTTATGTGGTCACGTAACCCCCGTCCCCCCTTTAGTAAGATCTAATTTTTACACAAGCTGACTAAATTTTTGCATACTCTGAACAAAAACGCAAGTTTCTGATAAACCATTTCATAATTTTGCGAATTCGAATCTAGAAAAACTGCTAGTAAGTTCCGAACTAGCACGTATTCACAAGTTTTTTACAATATTATCATTATTTTTAAAAAAAAGTTTTTTGTTGTGTATGTGTCTAGTTCTTCTTCTTTATCGGCACAGCATCAATGGTAAGGCTCAAATCTAAAACAAATTTTTTGATTGAAGTTTACGAAAAAAATCTTTTTCAATAAGAATTTGGATTGTAGTAACATGATGCTAAATGCATACGTGTTCGCTTTAATGACAGCTACGATTTTAATAGTGAGAAACAGAGACCATAAAAACACAAACCATGCAAATATTAGAACCATGAATCGAAATAACGAAGCAGAAATTATGTTTGTATATTTATATTTACACCTAACCCTTGTATTATAAGCACAAATTAATTCTTGCTGTGCCGTCATTACCTAGCTTAACGCTTAATGCATAAAGCTTAACTTATACTTGTATTTTTCAAGATATCAACATCTGCGTAGCTAGCTCCGTTTTATGTGTGTTGCTGCTTGCTGCTGCTGCACCTACTGTGTGTCTAACTGTATGTATATGTGACGGAGTGTAAGAGTAATATATGTTAATTTTCAGGCATTTGATAATTACAAAACTAATTACGGTCAATGTTGGGATGCCTACAAACTCAGTATTCAAAGCCACATAGTTTTTTAGTAGAACCATTTGTGTTATGCCACCCTACTGTGGCTTTAAAAACTACTAATAGGACTTCCTGTGTGTTCAATAGAAAAATAATTAAATTGAACACACACATTCTCTCGTGACTGTACTGTACGTATTCTCATGCATTAATAAACTCAAAAAATTTTAACCAAAACCATCACCTTTTTGGACTAAACTGCTTTCTCTGCCTTAGTTTCCGTGACGGTCCAAGGCTCTGTTTTTTTTCTCAAAACGATTCGGAGGTCGTCCGCTCTGATGCATTCTCAGAAGGGCAGATCAGCGTTTGAACCTAAAATTAAATTATTTGTGAAAGTGCAAGGTCGACAGTGCTGAGCGAAAATCATTGTCCTGAAATTTGTGGCTAGTTAAACTGGGAAAAATATTCTTGCTAGAAACTATGAAATTAATTACATAATGTAAAAAGAATTTTGCAAATGTAGTCAATCTTAGAGCTAAACCCACTCGTTTTTAACCCAGGAAACGGATTGCGAAACAACAAAATCCAGGGTGACATAAGAGGGGACAGTGTAAACACAATGAGGCCAGCAAGCCTCTTCTCCTTGTGAAGAAGCTGAGCGCAAATCCGAAAACGAGTTGTCGTTTTCTGTACAATTCCGCTCAATTGGTTCAAAATCACAGGGTGGATTTCACAAAGGTGGTTTAACGATGGTTTTATAAAACCATGGTTTAAGGGCTAGTTTTAGCGAGACAGCGGAGTGAAATTCAATCTTATATGCCTTATATGCACGTTCTAAACCACTGTTTGCATTGCACGAAGGTGGTTTAGGAAAACCAGCGTTCAGATTTTTAGAATATTCTGCTCAGATTGAAAACCAGCACCGAGGCTGGTTTTCAAATTATTTCATTGTTTCTAATATCAATCATGTTGACTGTAAGTCATACCTGTTTAAGCTTGAAATTTGTTATTTTCAGTTTGTTTCAACGTTTTCATTTCAACAAGCATGCTCTATAGAGCAGCTCTTTTGAAAACGTTTCTTTGTCATGTTTGTTATTGTGTTAGTTACATTCCCGTTTATCACGATTTCATATATCCCAGTCCAACAGAAATCGAGTCCTGCTACATTTAACTTCTAGTTTTTTTGTAAACGTTTTTTTACACACTACCTCCCGACTTACTCAATAGCTTTTGTGATAAAATAGCCAGTGCTGACTGCACTGCAGCTAACTATAGCTGTCTATGTTAGACAATGGCCGCGGTGAAACTGTAGGTATAATCGGAAGTAATGTGTTGAAAATTGCCACAGCCATTGCATTTTAGGCGATTGCCACAGCTATTGCATTTTAGGCTAATCAGTACATATGCATCATGTTATATCTTATGAGATATGGAACCGGAACCGGGTCATGTGGTGTCGGTCAAAGCCGGCCGGCCAGCCGGATAAAATCAGACGGTCGGCCGGCGGGCCCCATTCGCCCGATCGACCAAATCATAGGCCAGCATAACAATTCGGCAGGCTATGCTAAGCCGAAATAACACTGCGGATTTAGATGAAGTTGGTTTTTCTAAAAATTCTCGCTAAGCTGGCCAGCTTTCACCGACCGGCCGGCCAGATTTTTTGCAAACCCGACCGCCAGCCAGCTGGACAGACTTTAATATCATCTAAATGCATACTTCACACATGGTAGAAAACTTAGGAGCACCAAACCAAGAGATAAAACCGCAAAGCAAAATTAACTCAGTGCGTTAATTTTAAAAGCGTGCAGCCTCTTGTGAAAATTTTTCAATTTTTATGTCATATCTTCCGATGATATCAAAAATCAAAAAAACGGAATTTTTCACGATTTTTTATTATTCATATTCGATTTCAACTTTTCAATTTTTCTATTTTCGTTTTTAACTTTTGTTGGCAAAAAAATATAGAAATGATAATTAAAATGCAAAAAATGGAACATTTTTAACTTACTATTTTCAATTTGACACAGTTAAAAAAACGAAAATAAAAAATGGTAAATGTCAATTTTACGTTATCGGAAAACAAAGAAGGAAATTTGAAAAACGAGAAAATATATTACTTAATTTATTTCGATTCACAATTTGACAGTGTACTAGATTCTGGAAAAAATCTAAATAAATAAAAACAGTGGCATTAAGTAGAATGAATATTTAGAATGTGGAGGATCGCAAAAAACAGAAAACTGAAAAATTTTAAATTCTTAAGTAGAACATATAGCTGCCGTGCAAGGACTTATTATTATAATAATATGAAACTGTAAGCACTTTTTTATTCAGTGTTTTAACAAAGTTATGTTTTCATAGTTAAACCAAGGTTTTGTTAAACCGCCTTCGTGCAATGAGCTCTTAAAACCAAGGTTTTCCAAAACCCAGAATATATATATTCGTAAAGAATCACACCATATTTTGCATTGAAATATAATGAAAACTAGGCCTATAAAATGGCTAAAACCATGGTTTAACAAAACCACCTTACAGTTGCAAAAATGTAGCAGTACCCCCCACACTCCTTTCTATGTGTATCTATGATAATGACTATCATACTTGTATGTGAACCAAGAAAGCACAGAAGCAAAAAAGTGTGTCAGGGGAAGCAAGAAAACTGTGAAGAAACGCTGTTGCGCTACCATTTAAAAAGTTACGCTAGTAATATGGTAAGTGGATACGTTTTTGCATTAACCCGTATAGTAATCTTTTAAATTCTTACTGTTTTTTGCAAGACTTCCGAGCAAAACAAGTTGTGGATCGAACAGCGTGGGCCAGCAATCATCATGAACAGCAACAAATTTTCTGCAACACGCTCCATGCACTGTCGAAACTGCTGCGTAAAAAGCAGCGCCTTTGCAAATTCTGTACAAACAATAAAAGAATGTTAAATCGATCGAATTGTAAAAGTAAATTTATGATATATATATATATATATATATATATATATATATATATATATATATATATATATATATATATATATATATATATATATATATATATATATATATATATAATCATATGGTAGTAAAAATTATATATTGGGTACAAATTTTTGTTTGGATTCAGTTTCTCGGACAAACCTTTTCTAACAATAAATTGTTCAGTTAGGCTACAAAATCAAATATTAAACATTATTCATTATTCATTATTATTCATTAACATCAATCAATTTTCATTGATTAAAAAAATTAACGTTTTTACTATTATTTTGACCAACAAATAACACTTCCTTTACACCTTAATTTTTTTACTCCTATTTCTTTAATTTTTGCACCTGCATGTTACAGTAAGACATGCGTCGTCAAAAATTCATTATACAATGTTTTCGTCTACCGTAATCCACCGTTTACAATCTACAATTTAGAATGTCGCAGATTTACCATCTGTCGAGGTTTGTCTTACAGGCTGTATTTTTACTTCCCATGTTTTAGAAATTTATTTTTACCCAACACCCTGACTATATTTAGTGTCCCTGTTCACTTTAATGATATTTAGATAGACAATAATATGACTTACGTTTGCTGGCCGCTGCTAGCATGTTTGGTTACGAAAAAATCAGTATACTTAACAGACTCCAACGATGATCAACCAAAAACAAGGCATTTTATATTCTTATTAAATTTAATTTTGTTAAGTTAGTCTACAAAACCAAATATTAAACGTTATTCACCGCATTACTAAATTTTCATTAACTAAGAAAGTTAACGACCATCATTTTGGCCAATAAATAACACTTCTTTACACTTTAGTTTTTTTTACTCGTGTCGTTTAATTCTCGTTTAATTCTTTGCGCCTGCATGTTAAAGTAAGGCCCGGTTCACACAGACTTACTTTTTACTTTTTACTTTATACTTTTTACTTTTTACTTTTCACTTCATGCTTTTTACTTTTGCAAAAGTGTTCACACAGGCTTACTTTTTACTTAAGGAAGATCGCATTCAATTGGCTGGCTTTGGCGCACTTGTATGTTAAAAAGCAAATCTAGCCAATAAAAATGAAGTTCAATAGGCGGAGCTTCTGTTAGAGCATTCTGATTGGCTAGATTGCAAAAGTAAAAAGTAAAAAGTAGAACGCGTTTCTACTTTTGGCCAAAAGTAAAAAGTAAAAAGTAAAAAGTACGTTCTGTATGAACCGAAATTTTTACTTTTGGCCCAAAAGTAAAAAGTAAAAAGTACGTCTGTGTGAACCGGGCCTAAAACAGGCATCGTCACAAATTCATTCTACAATGTTTACGACTACCGTAATCCACCGTTTACAAATCTAAAACTTTAACAGATTTAACAGTTGTCCAGGTAGTTTTGCAGGCTATATTTTTACTTCCCATGTTTTAGAAATTAATTTTTACCGCCCACACCCTGACTATATTTAGTGTCCTTGTTCCCTTTTATGCTCAAACGTGCTGTTATGCCGGTCAAAGTGATATTTAGATAGACAATAATCTGATACGTTTGCTGACCGCCGCTAGCATGTTTGATTACGAAAAAATTAGTCTACTTAACGGTTCAAACGATGATCAACCAGAAACAATAATCGCACACTGATAAACACATGGCGTTTTACATGCTTATTAAATTCAATAAATTCACCTTACCTGCATGAGGAAAAGCAGCGCCTGTGATTATTTTATTAAGTTTCTAAAATTTTCTTCATTATTAACGAAATAATTGTAAAAATTATTAAAAAAATTTTATGAAATAAGAATGAGCGTCAGTTTAACATTTTTAATTTGTTGCAAATCATACATTAACGCTGGGGTTTATTTTTGGAGGAAAGAGGGGTCTTGTACCAAATTTTGACTGTCCATGTACCAAGTCTAACAAAAATACTGTTTTAGCGGAAAAACTAAACTTTTACAATTTTCGGTCGAAAAACTTTTTAGTGTAAAAATTGACAATTTTTGAAAAATTTGGCCATAAGTTATGGACAAATCGCCTAAATTCGACAAAAATGACTACATTTAAGACCCAATTTCACACAAATTTGGCTTGCCCATGTTCCTTGGCTCTGATTTTCCCTGTCTTGTACCAATTTCAAAAAATCTGGAGGTTCCCGGACCCTCCTCCCCCCAAACCATGTTAAACTCATTCCCATGTTAAACTATGTTGCTAATTGTATAGCAGTAATCGAAGACACCTTATGGTTAGCGTAAACACTGCTGTTACAAAAATTTTTAAAAAAAGTGTTTGGTAATTTCAAGGCAAATTTATGAAATAACACTGAGCAGTTTAAGATAATTTATTTACATTTTCAAAGTTGTCGTTGTTAATTGCTCAGTAGTAGTTGAAGCAGCAGATGGTTAGCGCAAAAACTACAATTTTCACTTCATTATATTATTAATGAATTAAAAATGAGCTTATAACTTTTAAACGTTATTAATGTTTTAATTGCTTGTAACGAACATTAGTTTTGTATGAATAATGTATAATTGTATTTCTCAGAAACCAGGAGGGGTTAGAAGGTGAAGTAACATGGTAACTAGTAACTGGTAGTGTTCACATTGCAAAAGTTTTGTATATTTTGTAAATTAATGTATCATCATACGACCGTTGCTTAATAAATTTACAAGTGATACACGACATTACATCTACTTCATTCGAAACTGAAATTTAGTACCCCAAGTAAAAAAGAATTTTAATTACACGTGAAACTGAACATAGCCTAGGTTAAACACTGTATAAGGTTGCGAGATAGAAGGTGGTTTTGTTCTTTTGAATGAAGTATTACGTACAGTACAGTCACAAGGAATGCGTGTTGAATTTAATTATTTTTCCTTAAACACAAGAAGTCTGATTACTAGTTTTCAAATACATATTAGGAAGGCAAAACACAAATGGTTCTGCTAAAAAACTATTTGGCTTTGAATACTGAATTTTCAGGCAGCCCAACATTGAACGTAACTAGTTTTGTAATTATCAAATGTCTCAAAATTTACATATACTACTCTTACAATCCGCCACATATACATACAATAGGACACCCAATAGGTGCGTGCGGTAGCAAGCAGCAACACATACACAAATTGGGCTGAATTACGCAGCTGTTGATATTTTGAAACATACAAGTTTGAGTTAAGATTTATGAAATAAGCATTAAGCTAGGTAATGACGGCACAGCAGGTATGAATCTGTGCTTATAGTACAAGGGCTAGGTGTATTTATCAAAATAGAATCGTAGTTGTTACTTCGTTACTTCAATTCATGGTTCTAATTTTTGCATGGTTTGTATTTTAATGGTCTCTGTTTCAATATTAAAAACATAGCTGTCATTAAAACGAACACGTATGCATTTATCATAATCTTTAGCATCATGTTAATACAATCCAAATTTTCATTTAAAAAGGTTTTTTTCATAAACTTTAATAGAAAATTTTATTTTAGATTTGTGCCTCTACATCGATGCTGTGTCTATAAAGAAGAACTAAACACACACACACAACAGAAAAACTTTTTGGTTTTAAAAAAATAATAATATTGTATAGAACTTGTCAACACATGCTAGTTTTTAACTTATTAGCAGTTTTTTTATTCAGATTCGCGACATTTTGGACTGGTTTATCAGAAACTTGTGATTCTGCTCAGAGTACGTAAAAAATTAGTCAGCTTGCGCAAAAATTAAATCTTAGTCAATTAGTAAAGGGGGCGGGGGGTTAGGTGACCACATATCGTCCTCTCCTGCCTATATCGTTCATTTCTTTGCATCTGTTTTGCAATTTTGTTATGTTATATAACTGGTTCTTTTTGTTTGTTGTTGCATTTTTACTAACCTTTTCACTGCTATATATGTAATATAATATAGGTAGAGTTACTAACGCTTAAAGACCTAGGCGTATAGGTAATTTACTGATTCTATTGGTGTCATGCTACGGCGTTCATGTAGTGTAGAAATAGACACTCTTTTCTCTTGTCTTGTCTCTTAAACTTAAAATACACAGTTAACTTTACACACTATTTAATCTATACCATAACATTTTGTAGCTGGATTCTGTACTGTTGTAATAAAACTTAATGTTATATACACGAGTTACAGTTTACAATATATACGATTACACAAACTAGTCGTGTTTTGAAAACGCGTTAGAAACCTACAGGGGCTATAAGGGGGTGTATAACTAGTCTTCATGGGATACTGGAACTTCAAGACTGCAAATTTCATGTAGTGTAGAAATAGACACTCTTTTCCCTTATCTTGTCTCTTAAACTTTAAATACACAGTTAACTATACATTTACTATTTAATCTGTACCGTAACATTTTGTAGCTGGATTGTGTACTGTTGTTTAAAAACTTATAAGTTATATATACACGATTTTCAGTTTACAACATGTACGATTACACAAACTAGTCGTGTTTTGAAAACGCGTTAGAAACCTACAGGGGCTATAAGGGGGTGTATAACTACTCTTCATGGGATACTGGAACTTCAAGACTGCAAATCTCAATTGATAGGCGGTCAACGCATCATAAAATCTACTAAACATTGTGTGTATTTTTGTCACAGATTACAATCCAAAGTTTGACTTAAAAATACTGAATCTTGAGACAAATAAAACACGCGTACGAAAACATTTCAGTACGAAAACAACGAATTGCAGACATCAAGAGTACAGCGAGTTGTTGCAATAATCAAGTCACGTATTTTGTGTCAGAGCTCAACAAGTTGAACAGATTTGAGTAAGAAATGCTAACAATAAGCATACTGGCTGTTTTTACAAGACATCAATTTGTCACAAAAAATCATAGGTTTTGAGAGATTGTTGTTCTGAAAAACTATTAGAATAAATTCAATTCAGGAATGCATTGAAAGCACAGTGTGGTGCATTTTAATAAAACCGTGAAACCTGCTCCGGAAACCCCTTAAGAGCCGCAATAAACGGAACCTAATTATTTGGTTATCCTTTCAGTTTCGCAAATACCTACGTTTGCGCCAAATTATAGGCTTGGCGAAATTTTCACCCACATGAATAGAAAGCGAAAAAATGATATAAATCACGGTGTAGACTTGACATTTTCAATGCAAATAATTTTTAAGTTTGAGTTTGGTATGAACATACATACATAATATAGCTATATTCAGTTTTAGTAAGACTTATATATATATATATACGCTTGTACTTGTACTTGTAACTAAAATTTTCAGTTCTATTATCTGGCACATAAGAATCAACTAACTCAATAAAAAAATAAAAAAGTTAATGTTAAGCGTTAAATGGCTGAGAGCAAATGCTGAGGTTAAGCAAACGTAGGCTACAAAAAATACAACAAAAAATTATTTTTTTAATTTCAAAAATAACAAGCTCTTCTGCTGAGTGAGAAGTGGTTAAATTGTGAGGTCTGAGTGTCAATATTCCAGAGGAAATATTAAACGCGGCCATTATCTGTGGATAAAATAATTTTTAAATCAACCAAACTTATGCACAATGCAGACACATTTACTGTTCATTTGCCTGAAAACCTCTCAAACACCAAAAATTGGTGAATTTTAAACAGGTTTTCAAGTTAAAATTTCACATTTTTAAAAAAAGTTAGGTCTCCCCTAGATTCGAACTCGGATAACTGGATTAAGAGTCCAGAGTGCTAACCGTTGCACTATGAGAGCCTGTTGGATAGAATCATAACTTAACCAATGTACAAAACTTCTTTGTGTGCGACAGAGCTGCAGCATCACTTGCGTAATCTAAGATTTGAATAGTGACAACTGAATTGAGCAGTTTGATAAAACTTTCAAGACAATAGCCGTTTTGCTGATCCAGTTGGTCTGCTGATTAGCTCCATGACAAATGTTTGTTGTTTTATAGATGCTGTATGATCAGCGACCGGTTGGCTCAGTTGGTTGATCTATGGATTCCGAATCCAAATGTTAGTGGTTCGATCCCACTCCGGCGCTATCAGTTTTGCTGTTCAATGCGAAAATTATCTTTCAAGTTAGGTATGTAGAGAGAAGACGGGAGGTACCTGGCTTTCTAGTGTTAATTAACACTAGAAAATTGACCTACCCGAAGTAACATAGGAGAAGGAGAATCTGAATATAGTATATACGCGGCCCCTGAGGGGGCCGCGTAAAAATTGAAGACCTGTTGTGCTATGGCACAAGAGAACAAGCAAAAGTTTACTGCAAAATTAATCCAGTGAGTGAGTAGGGTGAACGTTTGACAACATTAGGCCTGTTGCGCAGTAAAAATTAATCGCAAACAAAATTAACTTTGAATAATTCAATAGTGCATCATTGGAAGAATACGACACTCTGCCTGAATTGGAGTTAATTAATTGTTTTAGCTAATCTTGTGCTGTGACCAGTTTACGTCGGTAATTGTAAAAAACCCAAAATTTCAAGTCACCCCAGTACACAGAGTCCCAAACTGCAGTCGGTTTTATGCTTTTTAGTTTACTGAGCTCATATTCTTTCTTTGGCGTCGGTTCAGTTTTGGGCAAAGTTAGCAGTATTTTCAACAGAATGAGTCATTATGTGCAGTTTGTTTGATTTAAATTGAAATTTAGTAATCACATCACACAGAAAAAACTAAAGAAACTAAATTCAAGCATGTTTATTTTTAAAATTAAAAAATAGCAGCAAAATGTGATTGAAATTGAATTCAAGGCATAATGACAAAATATTTTAAAAAATCACTAGTGTAGTAGTGTGTTCCGATTTTAGCTATAACTAAAACTAAAAATCACCCAGCGGCATGTTTATGACCCGGAAAAGTTTGGGTTACGGGACCTTCACAGGAGTTATAGGCCTACCAGGACCCGACCCAAAAAGTTGACCCGATTTTTTCAAAAATTTTCAAGACGCAATTATTAATTTTGGAGACAACATAGGTAGCGTTCATAACCTATGTACAAACAGGCATACAGGTTAGTTATTAAATATATAAATAATGAAAAGTAATCCATAACACGCAATCTTATTTCTAGTTAAAGAGCAAATATATGGGAAAACTTCATTAACAACAAGTAATTAAAAAATTGAAGCCAATGAATTTAAAAAAGATTAAAACGAATTAAAACGATTTAAAAAAAAGACCGAAACCCGCGATCGAACCAGGGACCTTTAGATCTTCAGTCTAACGCTCTCACAACTGAGCTATTTCGTCTTGAACAGTGTGACAATTTAGGATCTGTAATTAAAAGCGTAAATAATGTTGGATATTTCATTCTGGTTTAAGATTGCTATTGCCAACAATTGTGTTAAACCAGTATGTTTAGATTTCCTGTTGAGGGAAGTTTAGTGTTGCAATATTTGCTGCATTAATTCAGCTGCACTGTCACAAAATCAATCAATAAGTTATTGATATTCGACCAATATAAGATAAGTGTGTACATTAAATACTGTACTCGTGTATTGATACCTTCAGGCAAGTCACACATTGTGCTGTTATATGCATATAACACCCTGTTGGCAGACACCACACATTACACAAGAGACAGGCAGTGGCAAACATACGCACACAACACAAAAGGTAGGTAATTTGTCACGTAAGTGTGTGGATTCACAGATTCTGCAAATCCTATACAAACCAAGTATAAACTACCTGTTGTGGCTGTGGCGCAACAGGAAAAACAGCTGTCTATATTGACTTAATATTCGGTATTCACTCATTAGTGAAAAAGTTTGCTTACGGACAAAGGGACACTTTCCGGAAAAGTAGACACTACACGGCACCGAGTCTACCATAAGGCAAACTTGCAGACTTCACAAAAAATTCATTGTTTTTTCGCGGCGGCGCGGAATATAACCATAATCTTAACAAAACCTCAGCTTAGCAACAGGAGAACGAAACAAACTCACGGAGACAAAATACACACCTTATTTCAGGAGGTGTTATTATGTTTGTGGCTATAGAAGCCTCACCAAAAATCACTGCTGCTAAAATCTGAAAAATATGCGCTACATTAGGCTCATATTATGTTTTTAGAAAGCATCAGTTTTCTTCGAGACTATCTTTCAGCACTTTCATACAGACAATGTGAAATACATATCATTAATATGACATATTCTCTGTGACATATGCCTGTCTTTATTCTTAACTGTGGTTAATATAGCTCATCTACAAACAATGAGCTAAAACAATTCGGCTCATTCTTCCAAGCTAACAAAAGATATGTTATATATTTGAACTGAAATTCAAAAATTACAGAAAAGTTCGGTAATGAAATATGCAGTAACCGTCAAAGCAAAAGCAAATTTGCTAACGCAGGTAGCAGCAACTTACACGTACACATGTACGATATGGACTAGAATGAAACAGAAATAAAGAAGAAGTAAGTAAAATTATAAAGAACAGTAAAGTAAGTAAAGTACTTAGAAGTGTTGGTGTCTCAGGTGTCTTACATAAAAAAGTGAGACACCTCTTCTGGCTGAGTGTGGTACGGCGCAGACAAACCCGGTAGGCGGAAGTGACCATTTGTTTACCAACAACAAATAAACAGCCAACACTGAAACAACGATAATCAACGTATTCAAACAAATGTCACAGTGAAAGCAGTTGAATGTAATTGAATGAAAAAGACCACAATTTGAGCCCAACGTTTGAAACAATCAAATTACTCAAAAGTTGGATAGATAATTACGTTTGTATTGTGCCGCATGTCAATTGCGCTAATATTAGGTACATCGAAACTCAAAGAATTACTGCAAACAAGCCCAATTTTCGGCAAAAACATTCAGTAAGCATTAAGTTGTAATTTTTAAGTACATTGGCCAGAGGCCATCGTAAACCTGTTGGGCAGCTCATGTCTAATTTTTAATGCATAAAACCAAAAACCAATATCAGCTTATTACACTGCAAAATCTTCATAAGATTTCGTTTCACCTGCATGTATGTCGTTAAGATTTGTCAGTAAATTGTCCAAAACTATGCTGTAGATATTAGAGATCGGCCGCTAAGCCAAGTGTCGGCCCCGGGCCGGCCCGGGGCCGCAGCCATTTCCACCGGGCCGGCCCCGGGCCGGCCCGGGCCCGGCCCGGGCCCGGCACGGGCCCGGCATCGGCCCGCGGCCCGCCAGCCGGCCGGCCCGGGGCCGTTGCAGTCGGTCCGGGGCCGGCCCGGTCAGCCAGGTCGGCCCGGTCGGCCCGGCGGCCCGGTCGGCCCGGTCAGCCCCAGCCGGCCCGTTGTTTGCCGGGAATCGGCCCGGGACCGGCACGGTCGGCCCGGTGGGCCCTGGTTCGCTTGATCAGTAATAAAGACTGTTAAAGTCCAAGGACGACTGTAGCTCACTAATAATTTACATACAACTGTAACGTTTTGCATTACAAACACAAAGCTGCCCCTTAAAGTAGCAGTGTTATTCCCCAGCTGTTGCTTTGATAAGATAGCGCGAGCTCTCGGACCTTACACTCTACATAGCTGTAGAATAAATTAATGAATAGTCGACGCTGAACGGAAAGCTAAAATACTGAAACTTGTATCAGTTTTGATGTAGGTGGGGTGCACCCCACCAAATAAATCAATAAACTGTCTCAGCTTAGGCGTTTACAAAAACCTTCAACTGCACTAATCCTCACATTGTTGCAGCGCACTTGAGTCAAATTATAAACTTAAGCCTGAGATACATAAGTATAGTCCACCCGCCGTTGGTCTTAGTTCCCGCTCACAGCACTTGCTTTTAAATACATTCATATGAAGACAAAGCTCGCTAGTTGCCGTGAAGACCAGTTGCTCTACGGGGGTTTGTTTGCGACGTCCATTCTATATGTATAATTTCATTTGATTGGTTCGAGGCTGAAGCTCCGCGGGCCGCAGTGCTGCCGGGCCGGGCCAGGGCCGGGCCGTCTGACTGAGCGTCGGCCCGGGGCCGGCCCGGGGCCGGCCCGGCCCGGTCGGCCCGGTCGGCCCGCGGCCCGCCACCGGCCCCGGCCGATCTCTAGTAGATATGCACCTTATGGAATAACTTTTAGTACACTGTCCGTGTATTGCACGTCTACCTAAGCGAATGCTTCGAGCTTCACTGACCCAAAATGGCATGACAAATGCATCCACGCGGTATAGAATTAGTGATTTTTCCGACAACAAACACTTGCAGTTTGCACTATGTAGTTCATGCATATTGTAATATGTATAAGCTCTGAAGAAAGACGACAGCATCGTGTAGTGGTTAGAAGGTGTTACTCTGAATTTGAAGGCTGTGGGATCGATTCCTGAAGAACAATTTTTTGAAAATTTTTTACCATGTCTACGAAACGACGGAAATTAAAAACCCAATACACTTACACTGAAGCACGACAGCCAAGCATTTACATAATATGTAGGTAAATGAAGTAGATGGTTGCAATTTAACGGTGGCGGACGTGTAAAACATACTCCGCACATGAGCACTTTAACGTTAGCAGCACGCTAGGAATTCAAAATCAAAATTAAAGACCTGTTGGGCTGTGGCCCAACAGGAAAAAGACAAACATGCGCAGCCTAACATTGCAAAAACGTGTATGTGGTGTTGGCTGTACCTTTTTCAGTAACAGCTGTAAGGACCTTTTTCCTTACTGAATTCTGGAATAATTTTAATCTGAAGCTAAACAAAGCCTGATATGATACGCTATTTATTAAATAGTTTACACGAGGGCGCTTTGCAAGTTTGCAACTCAATTTGTGATGAGACTAAAAGAATTCAATTTTTTATACTGTTCATATTTTTGCTGAAAATGAGAGACAAAAACAATGACACTTGTGGGTTGGGGGCTGTTGTGAAGTGGTTAGCACACTGTCGCCGACGCGAGCGGCCCGGGTTCAATTCCCGGCACTCCAGTTCTTTTTTGGGGTCTCCTATTTCTTTCAGCATTTTTAGTTCGACTAAGAATCAGTGCAAAAAAATGTAACGCCATCAAATCACGTTTAGGACAGGCGATGTAAACCGATTGATAACACTTTTATAAATAACTTACCGTATTACCTCGAATAAAGCCCCTGTCTTGAATAAAGCCCCTGGCTTGAATAAAGCCCCCGTCAAAGCACTCACGAAATTATAAAGCCCCCGCCTTGAATAAAACCCCCGGGGGCTTTATTCAAACCGCCCGTGAATAAAGCCCCGCGGGTATTAATCAAAACCTCCTCAAATAAAGCCCCCTGTAACGCAGGCTCGTAATCTTTTATCAAACCATTTAACTATTTGGTAACTAAATTTTTCGTTCATTTCTCTTTGTAAACTGCAGCTGAACAGTTTTTCCATAAAGTTCAATACTTTAAAACTGATACCTGGCTTGCGTTGTTACTTATTGTTTTTCAGCCATAGTATATAAAATGGTGTAATAATGCAGAGCAGGTATGTAAATATTTTGACTTACATCTGGTACGCAAAGTTCACAAAAAAAATAAAGCCCCCGTCTGGAACTTCACGAAAAAATAAAACCCCCGCCTTGAATAAAGCCCCCGCCTTGAATAAAACCCCCGTTTGGACCTTCACGAAACAATAAAGCCCCCGGGGCTTTATTCGAGGAAATACGGTAGCCGTAAGTGAAAACTAAGGCCGGGTTCACACTGGCACTTGCACAAGCACAAGCACAAGCACAAGCACAGGCACAAGCACAAGCACAGCCGGTTCCCACTGCAGAAAATTCTGCACAAGCACTAGCACAAGCACAAGCACAAGCACAACGCTTGTTCAAAAATTTTAGGTATCTTTTGCACAAGCACAGCCAATCAGCGTAGAGATTTTGTAGCTGTCAGTTTGGGTATAGTCATAAATGGCGCAAAATTAAACGGAAAAGTGTTATTTTTCGGAGTAACCCTTGTCGAAATGGATCTTCCTATTTACTGATGAATGTATTGCGTTCATTTTCTCTTTCTTTCTTTTAATTTTAGTTTAGTTTCATCTTTAAAATCGAATTGCGTTTCAACTTTATTTTTGCCCCTTTTTATGGTTTATTTTCTTTGTTCAATAAAATAGTACGAGAAAGTTTCGAAACTGCGAACATTTTAGCCCAAAATGTCGAAACGATAACGAAACTTCTGACTAAAAAAGACGTTACACTGGCGCGCTTTAATTTTATTGGCTGGGCTTGTGCTTGTGCAAGTTCCAGTGTGAACGCCTAGGCGTTGTACTTGTGCTTGTGCTTGTGCTTATGCTTGTGCTTGTACCTGTGCTTGTGCTTGTGCTTGTGCTTATGCTTGTGCTTGTACCTGTGCTTGTGCTTGTGCTTGTGCTTGTGCAAGTGCCAGTGTAAATCCGGCCTAAGCGTTGAGCAACCGTTGAACAGTTTCTAAAGTCAGCTATGGTTCAACAACAAGCTAAAGAGTCAATATGCATTTAGATCGCTTTAATCTTGCAGTGAAGTAATTATGGCAGCGACAGTACTTTTAAACGGCACAAAACTACTTCAACTTGAGTCTGAGCTTGAGCTATATATACTCCAGTTTAAACGATTTTGTCAGCTCCCAGCGAAATTACTTCCAAACCTCAGTTTTCAACTGAAACTTACGCGAAAACTGAGCTAATCGTGAGTTCTGCAGCTTAGTTAAACCAATTTAAGAAATTTAAGCCTGAGCTCTTTCGGTTTAAGCATTCTCAGCTAAACCAATTTTTTGCTTTTTCTTGTCTTTTAAAAAACTGTTTAACATTAAAGACCGCTTTTTTCGTTATCATTAGCATTTAGTTTTATGTTCTTAACAAAATACTGGAACAGAAACATTAAATAAAATTATCATTTTACGCCTAATAATAATCACGAACAAGCATGAGCTAGAAAAACCACTTTTTGGCCAATTAGGGACTTAAGCGCCTTTATACGGAGTCGTGTGGAAAAGTTAGCCGGGGCAAAATGAGGCTCATTTTCTGAAACGGAGCTAAGAAGGGGTGAATTTTGAATAGTCCCCAGCCTAACAGGCTCCGAAGGTTCAATTTAACATTAACTCAGTTATGTAAGCGGTGGCACTGAGGTGGGCACATTTACTGGACGGCTTTCTATAAGAACATGTTCCGGACAAAATAAGGCCATTGGATACTGACAGCTAAAATTATGGCAATATCAGCAGCTGCAAACGAAAGCATGAGGGGCTGAGTCCTATCGAGACCGATTTTTACTGTCGGTTTTTTAGAGTCAACCAAATTTCAGTGACTCAACGATTAAGTTATTATAGCTACTAGACCTGACTGTATTTCTGGTAGAGTTCTTTTACTACCAATATTTCGCGGACCGGGCCGCGGGCCGAGCTTCATATAAATAAACAAAACACAAACGCTAAAAATCTGGAAGGATAAAAGGACAATCAAAACAAAAAACAGAAATTGAAAAACAAACACTTAGACTCAATTCACACTTACTGCCTTAGGTTCGTTCAGCCGGCAAAACTACGAAATAATCAGGCAATAATCTGATTATATACACTATTTGTGGCGTGGTTTTTCGAAGTTTTGCCGGCTGAACGGACATACGGCTGTATAACTATGCATCGAGCCTAGGACTGCTACAAACGCACACGGACACAATTAACACTAATTTCCATATTCGTATGCGCTCATTTGTTGTAACATTTCACAAGTGTGCATATATATAGCAAGCAGCCTGAACGGCAGGGACAAAAATCAATAGCAATGCTATACGGCCTGCGGGCCGGAGGAAATTACAGGCTCGCAGTTTCGCGGGCCGTGCTACTTCATGACAATTGCGGGCAGGGCAGGCCCGGCCCGTGCGACAGGCCCGCGAAGAACTCTAAACTCTGGCAGAAAATATCACTATTGGGAAGAAAGAAATCAAATATGTAGGTCGAGATATGGCGATTTAGTCACGGTATAAAAAATCATTTCGTCAGTAATAAGTTTGGACAGTAAAGGTAGCCGGCACAAAAAGGTGGTCTATTGCGCCTACATATGCTTGCACGTATGTAAAATTGAAGTGTTGGAATCGCAGGCTGAAAAACTGGCAGCAACTTTGGTTCATACATACGTCGTTACATCAAAGATGTGGCTTCATAGTTATAATAATTATTTTTTTACATTTTTAGTTGCAAATCATTCGACCGTGTGATTAGCTTAGGCCCGGTTCACACAGACGTACTTTTTACTTTCAGGCCAAAAGTAAAAATTTCGGTTCATACAGAACGTACTTTTTACTTTTACTTTTTACTTTTGGCCAAACGTAAAAGTAGAAACGCTTCTACTTTTTACTTTTTACTTTTGCAATCTAGCCAATCAAAATGCTCTGAGAGAAGCTCCGCCTATTGAGCTTCATTATTATTGGTTAGATTTGCATTGTGACAGACAAGTGCACAACAGTCAGCCAATTGAATGCGATCTTCCTTAAGTAAAAAGTAAGCCTGTGTGAACACGTTTGCCAAAAGTAAAAAGTATAAAGTCAAAAGTAAAAAGGAAAAAGTAAGTCTGTGTGAACCGGGCCTTAGCAGAAATGCAGCGTCTGATAGGTATTCTGACAAACGAAGATTTTGGCCTTTCGCTTTTTTTCATGATTGCATTATTTCTTTCAATGCGAAAATTAAAATTTACGGCTCGATTGATTATTATAATTTTTATACGGAAAACACCCTTTCACATCAGGACTTTGAAATAGTGAATTTTTAAAAAAAGTGAAATTTAATTACAATTTTACAAATATTATTTTATTATTAATAATAATTATAAACTATTTAATTTCTCGAGTTAGTATTTTTTCTAGTTAGGTCACTGGTATTCAGTATTCACACACATAATAAAGCTATGCATCAGTTTTATTTCGAGATTAATTTAGGCAAAATTAAAATTGAATTAATTCTTCACAACAGCTAGTAAAAGTTCGTCGTTCTTTTTGTCTTGTCCATGTCTCTCTTCCATTAAGCTAAAATACAAATCCAGTTTAGGCTTTTGAAGTATATCGGGTTCAATCATTTAAATATCTTCTAAATGCTATGTATTCGTTTGGGTTAAAATTTGCAGTTGATAACAGATGAAAAACTTGGTTGAGTAACCGCAAACGTTACGTTGCTACGGTTACAGCAAACTTTTGCAGCAAACTGCTTAAAAATCCTTTTGTGGTAGGTATGAGTTGATCACTGGTTGTTGTGCTTGCTCCTAGTAAATTAGTTTAAATTCGTCGTACAACGAGAGTCTGACCAGAAATTGCTGAACCAAGAGGCAATACAAGTGGTGTAGTTTTTGTGACTACTCGTTGTACTCTTGATGGCTGACATTTGTTCATTTTATAATAAAATCGCGTGTTTCTTTTTGGCGCCGGGTTCAGCATTTTTGGTCAGACTTTAGTTTTTTATTAAAGAAATGATTAGTACAAGACTAGTGCGTCTAGTTTAGACTAGTTAGACTAGATCTACAACGTGAGGTCACGCAGTGTTTAACGATAAAATATATTTTGGAAAATTTTCAAAATTCAAATTTAAGTCAAACATATTTCAATGCGATTTGATCGCATATGGGGTGATTACAGGTATTCATCAAAAGGAAAAAATACCAGGAGCCATAACTTTTTATATGGTTGTGTCATCGACGTGAAATTTTTTTAAATGCTAGCGTGTGTCAAGAGCTAGCGATTGATATTTCGCACGATGACGTAAAAACCATCCAACGCTTAGGTATGAATTAATTGGCAATGCTTATCGAACGTTGCGTCCGTCAACGTCAAGTAAAGTGTCATACTAAAGCGCCTAAAATTCTGAGCAGAATGCCGTTAATTTCGTGTGTCTACGTCAACGTTGAAGCAAGTTATAACGATTTCAATTTTTTCGAACTTTTGGTCAATACGTACATATATGGTGTGAGTAGTCGCGGAGGAATTTTTTCGAACAAAATGTTTTTTAAAAAGAACTTTAGGCTATAACTTTTTTCAGGAACCACGTAAAAGGTTATAGTTTTCACTGTTAGATAGAGCAGACTATGGGCTTTTATTTGATACCAAAAAAGCTATACGTTAACGCTGACTGATATACCGAAAATTGCAAAATAAAGGTTTAGAATAAAATAACTTTCAGATTTAGACCCATATTGCCGGCTCCATGGTCACTGATGAAGTGAAAACTGTTTTGTGTAAGGATCACAGTTATATGGGTGACTTCATGGAAGCATTTCTTTTGTTATACCAATGGTAACGCAGACGTTGCGTGATATTTTAGAAAAATACAAAGTTTACGTAAAAGCTTTTTACGCCATAACTTTATTTAGATAAAGTTAAAAAGTTCTAGTTGTCAGGATCAGAAAGGATATAAGAACAGCTTTCATTTGACACCATAAAAACTATGGGTTACCGCTGACTTATGTGCCGAAAAACGTAAGATTAATTTTGACAATAAAATAACTCTAACGTTATTGACCTGGAACCAGAGAACTGGGCCACGTCCATTATATTGTAAGCTTATTTCTTGTTTAGAACATCAAAGCCAGCCCTTCCAAAGTCACGTGACCCTATTATTATAATTATCACAAAAATAGGATAGTTTTAAAACATAATACGTAATAAAAACGTAAATAAAACATAGTAATTACCAGTGAAATGTATGGTGTGATTAGTACGGCCAACATCGTTAATTACTTCGCAAATGTAGTCCCCGTAATCACTCTCGTCAGCGTTCCGAATAGTTAGGGTGGCCTTGTATTTGTTTTATTTATATTGTGTATGGTCCACGAGTTGTTCAAATTTGTCACCACCTATCTAAAACAAGTATGTACTATCAAAAGCTACGATCAGAGCTATGGTTACCTAGAGCAACAACCGCTCAACTGACAAAACAACAGTTTCAATAAATACAACTTTTAAGTTTAAGTTAAGTCTTAAGGAGGCGCTCTGAGTAACTTCCAATAAATCAAATTGCTATAATTTTTTGTCTCTTCCTGATACAAACTTTTTTGCTTAAGTGCCATCAAGATGAACACCATGCAAGCATTTTTGCTAAGTTTGATGAGTCTCAGCACATTTCAGCAAAGTTTATGACTGCATCAAACTTGAAATTTTCAAAAATTTGACTAATTTTTCAAATGACGTAGCTCAATGGTGCCTCAACCAAATTTAACAATCTATAGCTTAAATTAAAGACGATTATCTTGCCAAGGCGCCATTTTTGTCGAATTTTTGTTATTTGCAATAAATTTTTAGTTATTTTAATTTCTATCAAAAGTGACGTTTTAAAAAGCCTATCATATTGAGCCAAATCATAATAATTACAATTCAAGAAGTTCGGCGCCTTCATACACATCTGCTCTAACAGTCTGCAAAGTTTCATGCGGATCAGTTTTCGCAGCTGACAGTAATCTTAAAAATTGTACGCTATAGCCCAATTTCTGAAACCTGAAGTTTGCCTACACATACGTATTTTCCAAAAAATAGGGCTAATTTTTGTGTGCTAAAACCGTTTAGAAAAGTTTCAGAAGCCAAAAAGTGGCTAACGAAAAATTAGTTTTAAAAATAGTGTATTTTTGTCAATGTTGGTCAACGTATTTCGGAAATTTTTTTAGGAAGGTTTGCCTACACAAACGACTTTTTTAAAAGTTGCAACTAGCAATTAGCTATATAGAACTGCTTCAAAAAGTACCAAAAGCCATATAGAATTTTTTGGTATAAAGATTATTTATTATAAAGAGATTTAAAGATTTTTTCCTATTGTAGGTTAAAATTTCAAGTTGAACAAAATTTGACAAATTTGAGCTTTCATTTAATACATCAAATGAAAGCTAATTTAATTTGGAACAACTTTTCTTCTTGAGTTCATTAACGAAAACGTACGTGAAAAATTGTATCGCCCAATGTCGGTTATTCAGAGCGCCACCTTAAGATAGTTAAAGGAATACATAACATACCACTTCATACTAACGATAGCTTAAGGTGGTAATTGCGTTTTCGAAGTTTTTGTGATTTTTATGTGAACTTTGCGCACACAGAGCTCAAGTTTTAAATGACGCTTTGGCCCGAATCTTTGGCACAGTACTGTTAAGGTCAATATCCCTAGGCATGTCTCTCACTTTTTTGAAATATTACCTGTGGACATTTATAGAAAAGTTTAATTACAAGAAGATTTGTTAAATTTTCGTTGGCTTTGTTTTTAAGCTATTTGTGGCACAAACTTCTTGTAAAAAATTCTAACATTTTGGAAAGGACTTTCCCGCTGACACTGAAAAGAAAATCAAAGGCTAAGTTTCAATGCATGGCATACATTTAGGAAAGATATTGTTCTACTTAATGCAAAAGACCGCTTGTGATTTAAATTTGTAATCGCTGAGCTATAGTTTTCCAAAAAACACCTAAAAAAGCAATTACCCCCTTAAGGTGGCGCTCTGAATAACCGACTTTGGACGATAAAATTTTTCAGTCAAGTTTTCGTTTGTTAACTCAAGAAGAAGCGTTGTGTAAACTCAAACTAGCTTTTGTTTGATGTACATATGTAACATCAAATTTTGTTCAACTTAAAATTTCAACTAATTTTTCAATGGGAAAATTTTTTAAATAGATATACCAAACAATTCTATATGGCTTTTGATGCTTTTTAAAACAGTTCTAAGTAACTAATTGCTAGTTGCAACTTTTCAAAAAGTCGTTTGTGTAGGCAAACCTTTCTAAAAAATTTCCAAAATACGTTGACCAACATGAACAAAAATACACTATTTTTCTAACCAATTATTAGTTAGCTTTTTTTTGGCTTCTGAAACTTTCCTGAACGAATTTTAGTACAGAAAAATTAGCTCTATGTTTTGGAAAATACTATATGTAGGCAAGCTTCAGGTTTCTGAAATTCAGCTATGGTGCGCATGTTTCTGCTGCGCTTCAGCGTATAACGCAAACCGCTATAAGTGATATAGGTTTGATATTTCCACGTCCATTTTGCATTGGGGTTTGCTTGTTCCTGTTGTGCCACAGCACAACAAGTCTTTAATTTTGATTTTGGCGTTATAACAGTAAACTGTGCAGGAAATTCGTTTGTATGCATGTTTTACTTCAGCTCACATGTGTGCGTGTGTCACCTTAAATTACAGTGTTAAATTACACTGAAAGGCTGGTAGCTCAGTAAAACACACCTATCTGCAGTGAAACGCTACGTTGATGAAACTTGCAGCTTCAAAACATTAATTAAGGGACGGAATCGAACCATTTGTCCTCAGATTATTAATCCAACGCGCTGACGTCTGAACCAAACGATCACGCCAACTTAGTGTCAATAACTGAATGATTTTAGCAAAACAGTGCATCAGACTCAAGCTTTCAGCAAAACTAACTCAGTAAACATTACTACACTAAACTTATTTCAACATAAATTCTGAAAATATATATTGATCGAATATATATATATAAATAAATAAATAAATAAATAAATATATATATATATATATATATATATAATATATATATATATAAATAAATAAATATATATATATATATATATATATATATATATATATATATATATATATATATATATATATATATATATAATTGGACTAACTCACTCGGGATATCCATAAATGTTTCTGCTCCAACGCATCCCCGGAGTCGGATAGCCGGAGTAGTAGCAAGTCAGTTCCACTTCGTCTCTGTTATTGTGCGACACAGATTCTGGCCCGTGCGCCACCGGTGCGACTAAACAAGTACGTTTTGAGACAAGAATTTTTCTTATTGTTGGAGACTGTTTGTAATTAGAGTGTATACGATTCTGATATTATTCTAAAGAATATACAACGCGGCACGTTTCCAACTGTGGAGACCATGGAAATATATGTAATAGTCTCGGTATCATTTGCTGTTGTTTTATTCGAGAATCCCATGTAAACGTTGGAGTATTATTGGTTCTGCATCCCTTCTCAACTAATATTTTCGCTATGCATTAGCTGCAAAAGTTTAGTACACAAAATAAGCAGTAAACATTAGGCTAAACATGATCAACATCAACATGCAGTTGCCACGGTGTAGTCAAATAGAGTCACTCGTCAGTTTGTCATTAACTGATTAGCACACAGCATTATATATGTGCGAAAACAGACATGCCCTGCCAACAGCAGACACGCACAGACAAGAACAGAACAGCGCTGCATCGACTTGCTGGCTGCTGCATGTGTGCACTGTACATTAAAGTGTTAAGGTATGACCTGGATAATTGCTCTGTAACAGAGCCTACCCTAATATCTAGTATACGCGGCGGCTAAGGCCGCAAAATTTAAAACTAACAAATTTCACACCCTAGAATACATGTATTTATTAAGATTTAGTCGTAATATCAACATTACAAAACGTATTCATTTTCTTCTATTCTTTAAGGCGACATAACTAGCGCTTTAAAATTCGGGCAAACACAAAAATTTACTATGATTTGATTTTTTGGCGCTAAAGGCTTTCCAAAGAGGCTTTTAACAACTTTTAATATTCAAGTTTAATTTACGTTCCCAACAAAATTAAACACCAAAAATGAAAATAATACCTATTTGTTTTCGACAATTTTCAAATAACAATAGTCGAGTCAAGGATTTAAACAAACAGTACACTGGCCAACACATAAAACTTACCCGGTTGGCGATCCCTGGCTAAAATCACACAAACAGAGTGATGAGTGATACAATCATAAGTAAGGCACAGTACATATGGCAACTACACTGTCACAGGCAAACAATAGCCAACAAGCCAAAGGGTTTAAGGATCACTGATATTTACACAACGTAATTTGTGTAACATAAAAATTCATCTTGAAATATTGCTTGATTGGATACGATTTTTGCGCGGCCGCCTCAGCGGGCGTGCATACTAATTTCAGTGAATGCACTGAAACTGAAAATGCATGTATGTAAATCATGCTCAGTTTCAGTGTATCACTGAAGCCTGCTGGAATGACCAGCTGTGACTTGTGTGCAACTCGCAGCGCGTACGTTGCGTGGGTGTGTGTGTGTATGTATGTGTGCGTGTCTCTCACGACAATGGCAGATTGAAAATAGATGATTAGCAATATCGATTCTTTTGAATCACTTTCAAGGCAATTCTTCTTGTGATGCTCGTAACACAACATTTAGTTACGATTTTAATCGAATCATCCAACGGAGCTGTGGCCTAACGATTAAGGCGTGTGACTGTGAAACACAGAATAGGGTTTCCGATTCCCATCAGCTCTGAATTTTTTGCAATTTTTTTCTGACTTTGAAAGTAGAATAATGTTTTTAATTTGTTTCTTTGCATGCTACAAAAATCAAACGTTATGGCATTCCAAATCACTGGTCAATTCTTAAATTGTATGTACTTACACATACCTAAAACGTAATCGTCGAACAGATTTTCAGACTCACTCAGACACGACTAAAACTGAAAAACTAAGTAGTAGGTACTGACAAAAAATTTCGCTGCGTGCCCCGCCTAATTTTACCGATACGGTAAAATAATACTTTATTGTGGTACGTCGAATTATGTGCGCTCGTCAAGAGAAGTGCTTGTTTTCATATTTTTTTAAACCTGGTTTTATCTCAGTTGAACTTTCAATTCAGCAGGACAGCAAGTTTCTCTGTTCTGCTGCCATTTTAGAAACCACGGTTTAATAAAGAAACGAATTAGGCAATATTAGCAATGAAATAACACACAAATCATATAAAAACGTAGGTAAGTCAAAGATAATCTAGTAAAACTATCTTTGTGAAATCGACCCTTCAGTATATTACCTTCTGTCTGCTGCGTGTAAACTAAGACTAACAGAGAAAGGACAAAAGTGACGCGCTGCATGTTGGTAACAAATCGTAGGAACAACTGAACAAAAGACAAAATTGTGTGGATATTTATGCTCAGTCATTATCAGCCATACCAGCGTTATAACTTAACGACAAGCTGTTAATTTGTCGTCTTATCTTATTATGACACCTTACTTATTTGTCTTTTTTAAAAGGGCGGATTACACTGTAAATGTGTTTAATGATGATATGAAACAAACCAAAACCCCCAAATTAATACAAATTTTTGCCGTTGAATCATTATTATCAGTTAGTGTCAGTGTTATAACTTAACGAATTTTCAAAACTGCAACTTCAGAACTTCTATGTGATAATAAACTGCATAAGCAACCGGAATAACATAAGAAACCTAAATACGCAAAAAAGAATGTGTTACAACGTTTACAAAGTTTCGCGAAAGCAGTCGATTTTGCGCAACTGTAAAACCTTTTCAGTAAAAGATAAGAGGAAAAGGACGTTTTATAATAATAAATATAATATTAATAATAAAAATTAAATAACAATAATTAATATTAATATTAAAAGTCTGTATTTAAAATACTTTTAATATTAATATTTTTATTAATATTAAATTAAAAATAATTTGAGAATTTTATTTATATTAATATTAAATTAAAAATATTTCAGGAACAGTATTTATATTAATATTAAATTAAAAATAAATTGAAAATTTTATTTATATTAATATTAAATTAAAAATATTTTAACAATTGTATTTATATTAATATTAAATTAAAAATAAATTGGCCGTATTAATATTAAAAAGCACTTTATTTTTAATATTCTTTTTAATAACGGCTGGTTAACAAACCACGTGATGAACTGCCACTTCGGGACTACAGTACTTGACAACTGACATGTTTATTTTAGTCAACTGAATTTTTTTTCAGGAAGTGCAGATCTTTGTGTTTAGCGGCCAAATTTTGGACCCACTGCCACATAACAAAAACTGCGCTTCATTCAGCAATTTACACATGTGACTTTTTTATCGCAGAAGTAGTTTTTCTTTGTGGCCGCATTAAAATTTTCGACTGGACGTAGCCGTAGCCCAGCCTTCTACAGTCAGATACAGTCAATGTTGTAGTTTATTACTAGCCTTCGCCCTTCAAGTATGGCAGGGGCACGGTTGCTCTGTTAATAGTTAATACTATAGGGTGAGGTACATATGCCTGAGCGATGGCAAAAAGTTTTGAAATTTTCTGAATTGTAGTAAAGCATCAAGAACACCCATTGCGTGAAGGTGGTCACATTTGACAGCATGGACTAAAACGGCCCATAAAAATTTCAGGATAATAGTTTTAACTTCATCCTTTTTTAACTTTAAAATTAACTGTTTAAGTCTCATCCCCCCTGAACTTCCCTACTGACACCCCCACTGCATCCCCTGATGGTGTTTTACTGTTCACTAAGGGCCTATTTTTTCCTTTTCCTTTACCGAATCAAACGGACTGGACTTATTTTAGTCCGAGGTTTAGGAATGGCAAATTGGGTTATAACTTAACGACAAGCTGTTAATTTGTCGTCTTATCTTATTATGACACCTTACTTATTTGTCTTTGTTAAAAGGGCGGATTACACTGTAAATGTGTTTAATGATGATATGAAACAAACCAAAATCCCCAAATTAATACAAATTTTTGCCGTTCAATCATTATTATCAGTTAGTGTCAGTGTTATAACTTAACGAATTTTCAAAACTGCAACTTCAGAACTTCTATGTGATAATAAACTGCATAAGCAACCGGAATAACATAAGAAACCTAAATACGCAAAAAAGAATGGTTTACAACATTTACAAAGTTTCGCGAAAGCAGTCGATTTTGCGCAACTGTAAAACTTTTTCAGTAAAAGATAAGACACCGTTCTTCATATATTTTGAAAATATATGTCGAGGCAAGTATTTTCACCAAGTTTCATCAAAACTGATGCAGTATGTTAGCAGTGACGTCGCAAAGTCGGGAAAAGGACGTTTTGAAAACTTATTCACATTCGATAATTTCGCCACAATTATTAATCTGTTTGTCTAGTTTGTTTACACAGACTAAGAGGACATATATTGTAGTTTATGCACACAAGGTTTAGTGCAAATTTCTGTATCGGCTGTGGAGTAGTACTCGTTTGTATTGCGAAGCTGTGCGTAAACTGTAAAGTATTAACAGCAACAATGATAAATTGTGAAAAATATAGATGCGTATTTTCAAATAAAAAACGTACCTTTAATTTTCTTTTTTTGTTATTTGTCGCAAAAAATTGTGCGTCCACACAGTATGTGTACTTCACAAGCTGGCCAATCTGATATCTGGCTTGATTTTTGGAACTTTTATGTCCCTATTGTGTGATGTCTGGCTTACAATTGGTGATTGGATCAAGATATTGGTAGATATTGGTAGTCTAGTGTCTGGCAGTAATTATTTAACACAGTATAGCATTGGACTAGTTTCTCAGTGAACGTACAATTTCAAAGCAAAAAGTTCTCTTTTTGCAACCTGTGAGCAAAACTGCTTCGGCGACACTACCCCCTTAAGGGGGGGGGCTACCTGTATAAGTGAAAATTTTAGGTTCTCCGATTCGCTTCAAATTTGCACACAATGTAGCCCCAGAGAAGGCGCGTCGCAGATGTAACAAACTGGAACCAATGCTTTTGCCAATTTTTTACTAGGGGCTCCCAAAAATTCAATTTTACGTGTAAATCATAGGCGCAAAAAAAAGTTTTTTGTGCTCACAAAGCGTTCCTTTACTCGAAATTTTTGTTAATACTGACGAAGCTGATTTTTACATGATTCGACAGCCTAATGTCATATCTCAACCTCTATGATCCATTTTTTTAAATTTTTGCCCATGGCCTGAGCAGTGACGCCAAATGTAAAATCACTCAAATTTGGCGGGCCCAAAAAACGTCCATTTTCTCACATTTCGCCCTCGATTTTAGAATTAAAAATACATATCGAAAATCCGGATCATACAATTTTGCGCATACATGTGGGCTACTACTATGCCAAGTTTCAGCCTGGTTGGTTTGTGGTAGAACTGTCCAACTAAGGGCTACTTTTAGGCTTTTTGGCGTACTTATCCCTATGTAAATACACTGACAAACGCACTGAACCAAAAGTGCACCTTCAAGCTTAATTGTTCTTATCTGAGGTTGGGGTGCCTTGGGGGAGTAACATATGTGAAAATAAGCAAAATTGGAGAACTTGGATTTTTGACCTGGGTAGCCCCCCCCCCCTTAGGGTCGATTCATACTTTCATCCGTATGTCCGTTCAGCCTGCAGACTGACGTCACTAGCAGCCTAGTGCAGTGGATCAGCCAGCGTGTGTGACGTCATTATTTCGTCATTTTGTCGGCTGAACGGACATACGGCTGTAAGTATGAATCGAGCCTTAAGCGGTGACTGTGAAATAAAATTGCAAAATTGAAATAATTAATAATAATAATAATAATATAGTAACTGCCGAACAATATACCCTTTGCCGCTGTGAAGCCGTTAAACAGCCGTTTCATGCAACTTTTTTGCATTTTTTTGCAGTCAAAAATCAGTACTTACACAATGTTCGACCCTGCCGCGTAAAAATTTTAGGATAATTTTAATTCTCTCAAAAACTTATATTGACCGCGTTTAATTTAAACTCAACAATTGCTTTTGACAATATCAATTGCAATATTATTTATTACATAGGAGATTATGCGTTTGTTCTAATTATGCCGTTTAAAATCCGTTTACAATTCTCTTAAATTTCAATTTAATTTTTCACAAAAAATTTTTTGTTGGCCTGAGATGCATGAACTTTACAATTCCAAAAACACATTCTTTGCTGATTATTTGCTGCTCGTCTGATCAACCAGAAACTGCTTTAGTCAACGCTCAGGCAACTATTGCCTGCTGATTGGAGCACATTCACAGCGGATCACGCCTGATTGGCCTACACATTATATTAAAAAAAGACCGATTTCAATGAGCTCAACCTACATCCGCTCGACCATAAGCAGACACTGGAGTGTCTCACTCTTTTCAATAAACAGTAAGACAATACTATAAAATCATGGCGTATACGGATAGTTCTATAAAATTAACTAGTTGGCTGAAGTCTGACAAAAACTGTTGCACCACTTGAGAAAACTAAACATGTGATTTGATTATGAAAAGTATAGATTTTGACTATCAAGAGTACAGCAAGTAATCGCAAAAGTCATGCCAACAAAATAAATAAGTGGCGCATCTTTTTTTGCCATAGTTTAGTTGAAAACAGTTACTTTAAGAGCTCCATTTTGTTTTCTGGTTTAGTGGTTTATATAGTTTTTTGTCACTAAACGTTTTAGTTTATTTCTGTCACTTATTGTTCTCCCTAAATGAAAAGTAGGTTGTACCATTTATCTGCAGCTCTTTTCTCAGGGGTGACCGACAAAACATATGAGAAAAGGTTTTAAAACTTTCTTTTCGTTTTTTTTCTTATTGTTTATTCATCTTTATTACTTTTTATTTTAATTAATTACAAATTTTTCTTTACTTTTTCTTCCACTCAAAAAACATAGGTTTAAGTATAAGTTAATGATGAGATTGATTATTATTTTTATCACTTAGCAACGCCATTGGCGGTTTAACAAAGTGCGTAGTTAACTCAGATCTAAAGTTTCATCAGAAATTGATGAATGTAGCGTAATGGCCAGGAAGGACGCGGGACGGCAATAAAACAACAATGGTTTAATAGAAGAAGGGGTGAGCAGGAAACAGTCAAGGCAGAGCAAGATTGCATGAACAGGCTGATTATCCTTGCACAGTGCGCGCTTTTATAGCGCAAAAGAATATGCAAATTAGATATTGTAATATGCAAATGAGCTCAGTGCTAAGTGTAGTTTCTTATGTGCAAATTAGTTACAACTTTTCTGCAGTGTACGTACATAGGCACGTATACACTTTACAATGAGCATTGAAACATAGTGGGTGGGATTAACAAAGCGCGTTAAGTTAGACTGCGTTTAAGGGGGTAGTGTCGCGAAAGCAGTCGACTTTGCGCGACTATAAAACCTTTTCAGTGAAAGATAGGTCATTGTTCTTTATATATTCTAAAAATATGTTTCAAGGCGAATATTTTTGCTAAGTTTCAGAAAAATTGATGCAGCATACAGTTAGCAGTGAAGTCGCAAAATCGGAAAAATGACCTTTTGAAAACCTATTCACATTCGATAATTTTGTCACAATTAAAAAACTTTTTGTTTAGATTCTTTACACAAAGTAAAAGCACATATACTCTAGTTTATTCACACAAAATTTGGTGCAAATTGCTTGCGTAGTTGTGGAGTAATGCCTGTTTGAACTGTGAAACTGTGCGTAACCTGTAGGGTACTCACAGCAATAACGATAAACTGTAAAAAATATAGACACTTATTTTGAAATCGAAAGAAAAACGAAGCTTCATTTTTTATTTTTCTTATTTGTGGCAAAAAATGGTGCATCAAAACGTTACATGTACTTCACAAGCTGGCCAATGTGATATCTGGCTTGATTTTTTGAACTTTTATGTCTCTATTGTGTGATGTCTGGCTCACAAATGGTGATTGGTTAAAAATATTGGTGGATATTGGTAGTTTAGTGTCTGGCAGTATTTATTTCATATTTTCATATGGCATATCAGTAGTTTCTCAGTGAACGTACAATTTCAAATCAAAAAGTTGTCATTTTGCAGCCTATGAGCAAAACTGCTTTGGCGACACTACCACCTTAAACGCAGTCTAAAACGTTGGTCTAAGTTAAACATGATTCACAGAGATTGATAGGATTAGCGTGTGTCATCTGATTTTTATGTTCTATTTCAATTGAAACCTTGCCTAACTTAAACGAAGTTTAGACCGAGTCTAAACGTGATTCACAAAGCCCGTTTAAGTTAAACGGGCTCGTTTAGCCGAATTCTTTAGTTGATTCTTTTTCAGTTCTATTGCAGAACATTTTGCTTTAAAACGTACCGACAATGCTATTAATTTAGGTAATAAAATTACTTTTTAATAAAAGTTAATTTAAAATTCAAGTTAATTACGTAGTTAAAAAGAAAATTTGACAATTGGTAAATAAGATAATTAATTTACTATTTAGCATGCAATTATATAAATTAAAAATTGACATTTATTTGAAACAATTACAACAACAACTCTTAAAAATACCTAAAACTTAAGCTACATATCTTGTTGCAAGTTAAAATAACAAAGATAAAGCAACAGCATTTAAGCGATAATAATGAGAACAGTTTATAGCTGGTATGATTATGCTTAAAGCCTATTCCCTATTACTTCAGTAATTCTTGTAATTTTTAATAATTTTTATCAATTTAAGTTAATTGAGAACTGAACTATTGAGAATAAGAACTGAGTTTTAGGCCGTTTGTTACGGTCTTCAACCGTTAGATCACGTTCCACTGGGCTCGGGCGCACGGTCACATTTAGCCCTCGTGCCCTCGCCTTCCGAGCTCAAACCCTAAGAGCCCCGTGGTTCGTGGTTTAACAAGTGGCGACCGTGACAGGACGTTTTTTTTTGGCATTCGTTTTGGCGATCGACTAGCTTCTTACCGTAGATTATCTTTCGTCAAGGTAAGTGTCGGTGATTCTCTGACGGAACTCGAGGTAAGTGTGCTCTTGTAGTCGTCTGGCTTCTTACCGTAGATTAACTTCTACAGGGGCATTGCGGACTTGAGGGAAGTTGTCCGGTTGTTGCTTGCACGACGAAGTGGAGTATAGCCACTCTCTCCTGGTGAGAGGGCCGATCCGGGAGTGTGCGAAATCCACAGACCCCATCCCCTGGTAAGTTATGGCCTATACGCGGACTGTAGATTCTTGGTCCCCTCGGTCTTCGGGCTCATAGGGGGCACCCTCTCACTGCAGTTGCGCGCGGGTCAAGGTGAGGTAATAGTCATTCTTTTCAGGGCGTAGAAGGTGGAAGCGCTGTGAGACTAGGTAGTCGTGGCCTAGAGCGCGGAAGCCGGATTTTGCGAGGTAATAGTTAAAATTTGGCGTATTTTTGAATACTTGTTACTAATGTAGATACTATTACTTGGTGCTTTAACACTAGTGCTTTATTTTGCTCAACTCACAACTTGTGTACAGTATACTTTTGATTGCTCAACTCACAAAATTGTTGTACAGCGTAATTTCAATGCCAAAATTAACAAAATTGTTGTACAGATATACTTGTCTTTCATTTTTGAGCTTAGTTATAATGTTTACTCACAAATTTGATAGTGTACAGGTAATTACTAGAATGTCGTCTTTCAGTTCCATTTTTGTTATTTTTCATTTAGATAACACAGTTTCATTGCCAAATTTAGTTATTTGTTTAGTTTTGGTTCAAAATTAACTCGATAACGAATTATTTTAACTAACATACTTGAAATTTTAGTACTAAAATATGGCCCGAATTGGGTTCACTAATCTTTTTGGTTTTGTAGTAGTATTTTCTAGCACATTGGTTCTTAGGGTTACTAATCTATTTCTTTTTCCATATAAAATTAACAATACAAAAATAGATAAACAAGGGCGAAAATCGCTCAGGATAATATTTTATTATTAACAAAATTTAATCAAAATGCATTTCGCAGCGTGGCTAGTAAGGAGTACAAGTCCCAAGTCCGATTGTCCTGGCTGTGTAGGCAAGGACGGGACAGTTTAGAAAGAGACCCAGGCATCCACGGAGTTTGGAGTCGTATGGATCCAGCGTAGTTCTGGTTCAGGAGACGGCCCAAACGGAAGGCGAATGATGCCGCCGTGGCGAAATGTCGAGCGAAACTGGGTCCAAACAGCCAAAAACATCTGCTGCCACGGGACGAGATGCCCCTAAACAGAAATTAACACAACATATAATGCATACATATTTAACATTTTAAATTTTTGTTTCTGCTATACTACAAAGGGTTGTACGGGTAACATCAGTAACGGCCCCAGGTACTAGCGTAGAGCCTATATAGTTTAAAGTAGATACGTACATGTGTACTGCAGCCCAGCAGAAGGGACCGTTTAATGTACACATATGCGTAGCTGAAATTTCTATTACTACGATCAGTCCGAAAGGGCGCAAGTATAGGCTATACGTTAGTACCAGTGGGAGCCAAATAAGCGGATTTTGAGAAGGGGGTGCTTGTAAAAGCACTCGGGTTGTCAAGAAGTTGTACGAAGGTGTAGTAGTGTAGCAGACATTAAGTTTTCACACGCACGTAGACGTTCCCTGGGTCACGTAAAGGGGGGCAGTGGATATGCCTGTAAGTCCAAAAGACGCATAAAGTAATGGAATTTTGAGTGAACGGGGTAAACCCCCGTGTAAATTGGACCCGTGACCCAAGGGACGGACTATATTCGCACTGTAGACAGGCATAAGGAACCCTAAGGACTCTTGTTGCGGCCTAAATTGAATTACTAAGTTTTATTGTGTTGGGCCGAAATATTTTTAACGTATTGTGTTTTAAAATTAATACTAGAATGGAGGTTGATTTCTGGTTTTGTTTTCATTCGGTTAATCTAAAAATTAGAACAGTTTTGAGTTTTGTGTTTGGAGTTTAAGTAACAAATTAATAGATTAACATTCGTTATTATAAGTGTATGTGTAAGTAAAAAGTATGAAGGGTTATATTTAAAATGGGTAAAAATTTGAATAATTTAATTTATCTTTTGTGTGTATTAGTAGATTGCTAGGTGCCCCACGCCTGCCCCCCCAGCGAGCCAGATAATTGTGCCAGTGGACACCGGATCTGGAGCTGCTGGCGACATGCAGTGGACGATCATGGACGTGGTCCTGGACTTCGGCTGGGACCGAGCGACGACGGAGCGGCGATACCGACCCCTCCACAAGCGCGCGACTGCCCCACGAACTCTATTGACGGTGGGCCCTGACGCTTATTCGAGGCTAAATGGACTATTTTATTCTGCGTGGCTGATGCAAGGGAGAATGGACTTCTATTTTAGGGGATATGGAGGGGGGCTGGTCTGTTTCTATTTGACCCCTGGGGGCCCATTGAGGTCCTAATGGTGGGGGCCCGGGGTCCTGGTAGTGCCCAACTGGGAGGGGGCGCGTACCTGCGCCACGTTATGGACTTACGACGGAGGCATTGTGCACACCTACGAACTGTGCGACGGCGAAATGCGCACGACACCCACCCCAAACGAACTGTGCTATGCCCGACCACCAACAGCAGCGAGCCCAAGCAACGCGTCATAACCGGCCCCAACCCACGTCATCCAGCCAGCCAGCCAGCCAGCCAGCCAGCCATCCAGCCAGCCATCCAGCCAGCCATCCAGCCAGCCATCCAGCCAGCCGTCCAGCCAGCAGCCAATCAGCCGAGCCGCGTATCGCGGCCAATGCCCCACGTCAGGCCCTGATGCCCGATAAAACAATGGACACTGGTAGAATTAGGGTATTTGTCTGTGCATGCCTCGGCCGGTATATATGTTGCTAGGTCGCAACAAGAAATTTGTAGGTAGGTTAGTGTAGTTAACACGTTTGGAGTGCAGTGAGAGTAAAGTTAGTAGACTAATATACTGAAATCCGATATCCGAAGCGGAGAGATCCGAAATCGAGGGAACTGTAGAAATTTTGACGTGTGGCACGAGGTGCACGAGTTTAAGTTGCGAGTATAAGACCACCGGTGGCAAATTTTGTGGAGATAGTTCTAGAGTGTTAGCTGCGTTAGGTGAGTGGCGTACGCGACGGATGACTGGCCAGCATCCTGAAAATCGCGTCTGTTAGCGTGCTATGCACGAGGCGTACGTCATACAAAGCAGGCGCGAGCTCGCCACCAAAAGGTTGTGTTCCTTGAGAAGTTCGAGCAGCCAAGTGAGAGTTAGAGCCGGCAGAGTAGAGAGTGAGAGGTCGACCTGGAAGTCTACTAACTTCAGTGTGTATGTAGGGAGTGTTGAGTTCCAAATTTAGCTAGGTACGTACTGTATTCCTTAGGTAGGGTATGCGTAGGTAGTATGTGTAGGTAGGAAACGAGTTAACTGCACATGCAGTTCCTTGTGGACCGGTTGAGGTAGCTGAAAATTGGCTTAACTGCTCCGTTTCGATCCTGAGTTCAAGATCTAGTGGGACCTCCAGGAGGGGGGCAGAGTTTTTAAAATTGAATTGGGAAATTTTCACGCTGAGAGGGTTGATCGGTTTCGATTTTCGTCGGTTTTATTGTGTGACAGAACCCCAAAATTCTGAGTTCAAAACGAGTATCTTTAACGGGTCATTGGCGTTTGCCATCTTATTTTGTTTGTATAACTAATTGCATTTGTGTATTTTCAGGAAAGATTGTTAAAATTGACTTTATAAACTGTATGTGTAAATTGCGGGTTTAAAAATTCTTTAGTAGCTGAATTTGGGCGTAAGGAGCGCGAGAGAGCGTGCCTCAACCAGGAGGTACCCGTTGACATGCGCTAGACACGCCGAGGCGTCGTGCCCGCGCAGGGGGGCACCTGTTATAAATTGGGGGTCACCCCCTGGTCGAGGCAGGCCTTCTCGCACTCATACAGACATATACATCTTCAAAATTCACTCCTATTCACGTTTCACAATCGCGGAGTTAAGCCAAGACACACGTTTCTTCATTTTTATATTTGGCAGTTTTCATGACTTCGCAGCGCTCTGTGTAGCGCCCTTGAGTTCAGAAATTACTAGAAAGGCTGCCAGTAGTTTCTCTGGCTTGCTGTTTGGCTTACAGCGTAGTAAAATCGTGACTCAGCACAAGAAATGTGAATATGAATATATGCATTTAAAACATGAAGTTATTCACACTCTAGCGCCCAAATTCAGAAAAGTTCTTTAACAATTTAAATAGTTTTATACATTTTTCATTCGGGTTTTTAATGGGAAGCTATTTCTAGGCCAATCGGCGCATTGCCGAAAATATATAATGTCCTATTGTGTGACTGGCTTATAGTCAGTGTGAGCTGGTGAAGACGTCGTGAAAAGGGGGGTGGCGCCGACGCATTGAAACGGGGTTAGGTATTTAGGGCCTCGCGCGCCGTTTGAGACTAGGAATAGCTTCCCCTGAGCTTAGGGAATGAACTTGAGTTAGGTTTTTACTCGTTTTCCTCCATTTTTGTTATTTGTTATTCGGCCTCCAATAAAATTTATTAACTCGTAGTTGTGTGTCGTCTCCAATTTTGTCTTGCGTTGGGTGTTTTGTAGGGCTTTGCAGCTATTTTGGTGATGCCATGCGTAGGTCCCGGACCTAAGTGAGGGCCGGAGAGTTGAGTTTTAGGCCGTTTGTTACGGTCTTCAACCGTTAGATCACGTTCCACCGGGCTCGGGCGCACGGTCACTTTTCGCCCTCGTGCCCTCGCCTTTTGAGCCTGAACCCTAAGAGCCCCGTGGTTCGTGGTTTAACTTGACTTACTAACTTTAGAGCTTTATAACTCTAATACACAAACATACGAAGGCAGCAAATGAAACAATACGTCCTTTATACAATTTCATCCTTCATTCCCATTACGCCATTCTGTACGACTGTGTGTCCTCTGTGCATCCGTTTTTTGCAACTTTTTGCTATCCTGGGTTTCCCCCACACTTCCTAATTCCAATTCCTTAGCTTGGCGTTACTAACATACTTCCTTGCTTTACCCTTGATTGTCTTTGTACTTCTCATCTGTAATCTGCCTTCCTGGCAAATTTTACATGAATATACTTTGCTCCTTTTTACTGCGGCTCTCAAGGCACACACCCTGTAAAATCTTGTTCGTTGGCACTGCCCTGCTTAGAAGCATTAACTACTGTGACTATCATCAAGGCAGTTTAACCAAAACTACATACATATAAAGTCATTGTAGTTCTTAGGTACATAGTTCTCATTAGTGAATCTATTGTGGTGTGTGTCAAACCAAACCTACTTTTAGTTATATTTTAGTCACTATGGTGAAACAAAATTGTTCCGTTTCACTGGTCTAACAATGTTGTCAGTTTTTCAGACGTATGTAATTCAGACAGCAACGGTTGCCTAGAAGAGCCAACCACGGAATATTCATTTGTTATGCCAGTTTTAACCTAAGGAACTGTTTCTAATCAGCTGCAATATTCGCTTGGATAGCTAGTTTGCTTAAACTAAACTGTTAATTTTGATTAACACATGCCATGTTAGTGATTGGAACTATTAGTTGTATTGAAACCAGTATCATGGGAACAACTGAGCTTGTTCTTTATCCTTTATTAATTTAGTTGTGCTTCTTCGGGCACGGTGTGTTAACAAATTCGGTTAAACTACAACATAGATTACCGTAAAATTGACCTAGCCACTCAAGACTTATGGCCCATCCTTAAAATGAATTCCGCCATAGTACGTTAAATTCTGTAACACTATCTCAAGCTGGTTTCATCAAGTCAATCCGAGTTTGTGAAGGGCTTCTTTATTTAGACACTTTGTTCTATATTGGCACTTAATGAATGTACATTAGGTAAGGTACATAAAAGGAGGTCGTTTATTACAACTCGAATTTTTCACGGAAGACGGAAAATAATTTTTAGACTTTTGGATGCAATTCTTGCTTCGCTGATTTTCTCATGTTCTCGCAGATGGTCTGCAAAAGGAAATTTTGCAGATTAAGATAAATATGTACATAATCTCCTCTCGTACTTATGTAGTATAGTTTATGTAGAGTCCTCTCGTATAGTCTATAATAGACACTGTCTATGTAGTATGTGGAAAAAAAGAGGATGCCCCAATTTTGAAACAGAGAAAAAAATGGAGGCGCGGGGAATCGAAATTGGCCCGGTCGCGCCGGCGCCAAGAGTGCTAACTACTACACTACAGCCTCTATTTGGCTTTCCTTCTTGACAGACTATGCACATGAGTTTTAGCCTTACAAAAGAAAGCTACATACGTACATCACCCTACCCCCAACTCTCGTAGACCCTATTTCTTATTTACAGCATCTACACATATGCATTATAGACACTCTACAGTAACATTTAACGTAATAGCTGTCTGCTGTTTAAGGTATTCATTTCACGTCATTACCAAAACATGGCCTATCAGACATGGTTTATAATTGCCTGCTTTGCTGTGATTTCGTGTTATCAAACGGTTTCAGCCGCAGAAAACGTCACTGAATCCTCCAACAGCACGGAAACAGCACAATCCACAGCAGAATGCTACCAAGCTTGCCTTAAGGACTACAGCCCCAGTCCTACTAAGCCTAGACAAGCTTGCCTTGAGCTGAAAACGTTCAAAGAGTGCACGATGAAATGCCCTAAGGGGGAAGAAATGTGGACAAAAGTTGCCAGTACCTATGAAAACGTTGAGAAACTTTGTCAGAAATTTGGTGGTGGACAAGAAACTCTAAAGTCGCTTAGTTTGTCTGTCATGCTGATGATCGCAGCAGTTTTGCTGCGGTCCGCTTGACAGACATATTTAATTTTGTATTTTTTGACCCTTGGGGTTCTGGGTTCACGTACCTACATGTAGAGAGATTTATTTACCTTGCTTTTTTTACGAAGGTCAGAAGCTTACAGCCTTTTTTGAAGTTTTCACGCAAAAAACTGGTATTTTGCCTTAGGGCTTGTGAACTGTGCATGTATCATGTCTTATAATTAATGTATAATATTAGCATAGTATGCTCTCATTGGATTTTATGCTAGCAGTTATACTGTTGTACCTTCCTATTCAATAAACAAACAACAACAACATAGGTAGGCTACCTGAAACGGTTTAGACCCGGTATCGCCCGGATTTCCGCTTCCGGTTCCAGTACTTTTTGTCATCGGCATTTTAAAAGTACGGGAATTGGTGCCTCTAAATTAGGCATGGGCACGGTTATCGGTTAACCGGTTAATAAAATTAACCGAACCGAAAAAAATCGGTTAGTCGGTTAACGGTTCCGAAAGTGGTTGAACCTTGAAATGTTGACGATGTGCTGTTTCACCACACAGAGCCACAACGTTTCAGCCATGTCTTATAGTCATCTGTATAATCGTACCTACTAAACTTACGCAAATACATGGCCATCGCATAACCAATAACCATCAAGTTAACGGTAGTTACAGTTACATGGTTATCGACTAATCGGTTAACCGTGCCCATGCTTACTCTAAACATCGCCTTTGCTTTTGCGTTGTCTATTTCGCCGGGAAATATTTCCAGTTACTTATCTGCGGATGCCTGTAATGTTGTCCCGCAAAATAGCTTCAGTTGAATAGCCTGGTAGTCAGCCTAGTCAAACATTACGCAAATAAAAGCAAAAAAGTTTACTGGGCTAAGCATTATTCTCGTAAAACGACATTACAATAATTAGTAATAAAAACCGATTAAATAGAAGGGAACATCAACAATCTGAAAAAACAAAAACAGCAAAGAAATATTCAATTCTCAATATTGACACGTGGTTCCTCTTGTTCAAAAACTTTCGCCAAGCCATAACGCTCCGACTGCATCGTTAAGGTCAATTCTCATAAAAATAAACTAGACTTAATTATTCCAATACATTTTCTATACATTTTTATATACATTTCCAGTCAGAAAAACTATCTTGATAATAGAACAGTACAAAAAGTAATAAAACAAACCAAACAAAAAACAAATTCACTTTGTAAGGAATGCTAAAAAGTATCAACAAGAGTACATAATGTTAAAGGTAGCACAGGAACAAAAGTGAGACACTCTCTTTCCTGCCTGCTTCAGACAGTAGTCAGATTTCATAACACTTAAAAATTTGGTGGGTTTGACAAACCAATCAGCACGAAGCTTTTGCGTAACACACTTCGGTACTTAATCGCAGAGCATCTGACAAGTGACAAACATAGATGCACATAGGGGGGGGGGGTTGGGGGGGTATCCACCCCCCCTGAGGGGGGTCGGCACCTCCCCCCCTCCCCCTCAGACATCCGGCACCCCCCCCCCCCCTCAACCCCCCACCCCTCCTCTGAGGGTCAAAAAAATGCCCTAAAAATGCGTAAAAAGATAAAAAATTGCAAAAACTTTTCGCCTGCGGCGAAAAAAGTACCTACCCTAAAAATGAGTAAAAATCTAAAAATTCTGAAAAATGTTCAGCTGTCGTGGAAAAATGGTCAAAACTAAGAACCTTCCGCCAGGGGTCGAGCACCCCCCCCCTTGCCGATTCAGCCCGTGCATCTCTGGTGACAAGAGGTCTATAATTTATATATAACTCCATAGTTGGAAAAGAGTAGGCGAATTTTGAATGTTGTTCCAGTGTTTTACAATTTTTCAAGAATGAGACATCGTACATACTCTTGCATCCAATTGCATAATAAATTAGATCGCATTCGCAATTCATTAGCAACATTCCCTGAACCTACTAATGTATGTACATTCTGAGTTTCTACAACCAAGAGTACATAATAGGATTCTATTATGTACTCTTGCTACAACTTATAGACTAACGACTGTCTAAAAGTTGGGAACACTGTGTCAATAAATTACACTGTTTAAAAAAACTCATGGTTTGTTTTGAAAACGTCACACCTGAAAACTGTACAGATCACACTTTCGTCAGCGCAATACACTAAAGAAAGTGTTAACACTAAGAGTATCATACTGTTCCAATTCTGTACTCTAGTTGTTCCTAATGCATCACGATTTATCAATTTATACATCGGGACCGTGGTATATTTATGATTAAAACCAAAATCTAAATAGCAGCTTTAGTTCTGCTCTAATTGTTTAAGTTTTTTAAACAAGTAAACGCCGTATACGGCCAATCAAAAGCTAGTTCTGATTGGCCGCACGTGCACAACTGGTCATTTTTGATTGGTGTGGTAAATTTTGTTCATAAAACCAAGAGTACATAATACGAAGAGTATGGCACTCTTAATATTTTGCCTTCGGGCGTGCGTGCAATGCGGAGCGCAAAATAGCCAGTTTACGTACGGTTTTGAGGAAGGGTACCCCCCCTGAACTGAAGACCCCGTACTCAACTGAGGGGGGGAGGTACCCCCCTCAGTTCAGTACCCCGTCTTCAGTTGAGGGGGGCTACCCCCCCCCTCATTTCAAGACACTGAGAAAGACCTTACGTTACCCCCCCCCCCTCAGTTCAGCACATCAGCGAAAGTCCTTGTCAGTGTCTTGAAATAAGGGGGGGTACCCCCCTCAACTGAAGACGGGGTATCGAACTGAGGGGGGGGGGGTAACCCCCCTCACTTGAGTAAGGGGTCTTCAGTTGAGGGTGGAGGGTATTCCCCTCAAAACCGTACATAAACTGACTATTTTGCGCTCCACATTGGACGCACGCCCGAAGGCATAATAGGAAGAGTGTCATAGTCCTCCTATTATGTACTCTTAATAAAACTAAAAACATGGTGGCCAATTTCGATGAACGCACCTTACTGCGCTATATTACAGGCAAACAAGAGTTTCATCTCTTCTTCATGTGAGTGAATCACTATTATGTACTCTTGATATAGCCTGCCGATATGCAGTTTGAAAATATAGTAAACTGTATATACACAATGATCTATTTCCAAATTCAGCGCAAAATGCTCAACCTGAAGAAAGACAATTTAGCTGACTTTGAGCTTTCTTTAGTGAACATTAATAATAAAAGTGAATCGATTGCACAACCCTACACAGGCACAAAATAATAATAATAAAAAGTTGAAGTGGAGCCTAAACCAAGTAATTACATGTTTCGAATTCAATTCTATATTTTTAGTTTTAGAAGGATATCAAACTTAATTAATACTAATGTTATCTTAAAAATAGACTCTTAAAAAACAATAAACTCAATTTTTTTTTGAAACTTTGAAGCCTGAAACATCTAATTCCAAATGAACAAATATACAAAAATAAGTTATCTCAAGGGCAATAGCGAAAATGGATCAAAAACAGATTAAAAACTTCATAAAATAGTAGCGTAATTTGCATAATTCAATGTGCATAAAAGGCAGGTCTTATATTTTAAAATATAGACTATACAAAACTTTAAAATTAAAAAATTCATCTAGTCCGTTTGACCAATGTCACGAATATAGTCCTTCAGCATAAACTATACAGGAAAGGTTAATAAGTGAAAAAGGCACATACATCACACGTATATAAGCATGAATCTTAAAAAGCAAACAGTGAAGAAACAAAAATAATAGAATAACAAAACAAATGCAAAGCGAGCGATTGCAATAACAGTGCAATATGCAATTCAGCAACCAATAGTATTAATATGCAATGCACCAAGTTAATATGCCTAGGTACAGTAGAGCAAAGGGCGATCTCGTAAACATTAACTACAAAAAACCCTCATAACATGACATTTTGACACATCACTTAGTTCTGTCTTATTATAATATACCAGAAGCTGTAGCAAACTGTAGTAGTTTCGGAAACTTCAGTGGAATATAAAATAATATATATTCCACTGAATATTTAATCATCTGAATTATTATATACAATAATAATTCAGATGATTAAATTTACGGAGACTCAGAGCAAACACAATGAATAGAGTTCCCCAGCATGGGTTGAGCCTCGGTTCAAACCGCCCAAAGGCGTAGCCAGGATTTGGAAAAGGGTGGCTCGCACGTTGTATACTTTTTAAGCTCACTTATTTAAACTTACTGTTGCGGGGGTCTGGGGCGGCAGCCCCCGAAAAAATCGATAATTTTTTATTTTTAGGCCAAATGTAGATGTACCAGAAATTTTTTTCGGCCGGCCGATAAGAAGGACCTTTGTTAACAATTTCTTCAGGTTCGATCCAAAAGGGGAGGGGGGTAGCGAGTGTCCCCCTTTGGCTACGCCCTTGAAAGCGCCTATGCTTACTATAATAATGCGTGTAAAATTGATCATACCCTGTTCTCAGTAGCTACTTTTAAGCAAGACCCAGGTGGTAAAATCTAGTCATGAAACTCAATCAAAAGCAAGCTACTGCTGCAGATTTCTGTGGCATGTCATAAATATGGAAAAATAAATAAATTAATTTCATTGCCGAATTTTCCTGTGTATTTCTATAGACAACAACTAAAGTCTGACCAAAAAATGCTGGACCCTGAGACAAAAAGAAACAAGCGATTTAATTACGAAAAGCCGAACTGCAAGCAGCTAGAGTCCAGCGAATAGTCACAAAAATCACGCTACCTGTTTTCTTTCAAGGTTCAACAATTTTTGGTCAAACTTATAGTCAAAGTACGCCAAAACTGTGTAGCGTGCCGCTGCAGTATTATTGATCAGTGTCATGCATTCAAAAAAAATGAAATCCAATTCGCTGAAAGTAATTTTTTTACAGAGATCTGTATACTGTAAGTATACAACTTTTTCTATTATTTATAAACTAGACCAAAAATGCTCATACCTCTGTACATTTGAATTTAAAATTGTTTTAAGCTAAGGTTAACTACCACCAGAGTTTTTTTTGTTCCAAATTATGTTTTTTAGAACACCATTTTCTAAAAAAGAACAGCAAAAAATAAAAAAGAACAACCGTAGAACAGCCAGCTGCAGCCATGTAAAACCCCAGAATCACGTCTACAGTGCACCAAAATTGTGTCTAATTTCAAAAAATTTTCTGGAGACAGCTATTATGTTCTAATGGTCGCTCTCTAGGGATCGTAAAAGAGCGACTGAGCTGAACAGTGTATTCTTTTCTTGTGTGTATAGCAAGTGTGTATAGGTGCGTGCACCATCTATTAGCTTACTACGCTTTTATTAGTGTATGGATTTGGTTGTTTATCGTGTGGAAACGGGGATCATCTTGAAAAAATCTGAAAGTTATTCCCCCAGCCTGTTAAAACCAAATTTGGCTTAAAAATTGAATAATCTCCAATTTTTTTTGAGGCTGCCGCCCCCAGACCCCTGCGACTCTGCGGCTTAGTGGATTTACGCTTGCAATGCGTATTTAGGTGTTGAAATTGATACACGGTGCATTTTAACCCATTGCAAAAAATCGAAAAGTCATCCCCCCGAAATTTTTTTCTGGGAACGCAATATTGTAGATTGATGTATGAATGGAAATTTTGGTTAAAAACATGAGTACAACGCCGTTTAAAACTTTCAGTAAAAAAGAACAAGTCATCGTAAAAAAGAACACTCAAAAATAAAAAAGAACAAGTTTTGAGCAGTAGTCGATTTGAAAAAAAAACCGTGACTACCACATTGACTTACTTAACTGCAAGTCAATGTATAGCCCGTCGTAACATAGAAATTTTCAAGTATAAAATTGTGAGGGCATTCTAGCTTACTCATACCTTAATAAAACTACAGTCAATTTTTAATGCTTTTTTACAAGAGATGCTCGGGAGCAATCTGACAGGGGGCGGAGTGCCGAGTAACCTGCGGAGGGGGGTCACCCCCTCTCTGAATGCGTATCAGTCTTTACCATTTTTTGGGGAAATACCTTAGAAACAACCGCATGAAATAGAACAACAATATTGCCAACAGAGAAAAAGAAATCCATAGATAACATCAAAAAAATCTTAATTCATCAATTATATATATTTCTAAAATACACAAACCGTTCAAAAGTTAATACATACAAATTAAACAAAAAGATATCAAAACAGAAAAATACCCAATGAGTCATCATTCACTTACATTAAGTTACATCGGATTTAGTTACTTACTAATTAAATTAATTAAAAAAGCGGTGACAGGAAAGCGATAAAGTACTAGAATCTTTCAATTTCACACAGTGTCTTCTCTAGACATCAGCAGCGGATTGACATATTCAAATCCTTCAAATTCCGCTTGATCTATGTTCACAAGAGCGCTGCTAAAACAAACAAATAATGATTATTTTTATACTAATATGATTTATATAATCAAAATTACAAAAAATTTCAACATAACATTTTTAATGAGGTTTATTCCGAGGTTACCCGAGGGACTGGTCCCAAACTTGAGTAGAAGGATCGGTTCCAAAAAACTTACTTTGGCTTGGTCGTTCTTTTGATTAAACCAAAATATAGTTCTTAGTCACTCTTCTTCAGCATGCTTTTTGTATAAATTTCGTCATATTATTTAAAATTTAGCATGACAGATAGACGGAGAGACATTGCAGCATTCAAAATATAGCCTTGATGCTTGGAACGATGACTACCACATAATCTGGATCTAATTTAAAACGAAGCAAGAACAGCAACTTTTTGAGTAAAAAATGGGTAAAAGCAAGCAAATCTTTACTACAATATGGGGAACCAAGTTCTACGTATTGGCTCCAAAATTTTAAAATTTTGTCTGCCAAAGCCGAAGCCATCTAACAAAAAACGATTGGTGTTTTTAAATTAACGTTTTTGTCTACAGTATAAAACTATATATTTCTTTAAAACATACTAAAAATATTTTAAAAACTCATTTCTTACAATCTAGTCGTTAAAAACTTACGGGGAGTCCGGTGTCAATTCCACAGGTTCGTCGGTAAACTGGGGATCAAAATTAGCAAGATCACGTTCATCTCTGATCGGGGGTCGATAAGGTGGAATCGACTGTTTAGCTTCGACCTGAAAAAAATGCTTACAAATTGCATTTTTACAAAATATAAAAATGGAGAATGAAGAGAAACTCAAATTTTAGCAAAATTGCCGAAAATTAACGCCATAAAGTCGGATTCATGCTTGTCCTTTAGGACACAGGGACAGAGACAAGGACAAGTTTCGGTTAGCTGCTGTGACTAATAGAGAGCAGGGTTTTTCTTTAAAATCGACAATGGGTCCATGTTGGGTCAGGTTAATTTTCGGTGGGTCCAGTTAACCACTGACTGAGTCAAGAATATGTCTAAGTAGACATTTATATTATATAATGTCATTTTCTGTGCAGGTACGCATTGACGTACCAAGAAAAAAATTTCGGGGGAATTAATTTTCGAGTTTTTGTAATGGAATGAAATATATATAGACTTTTTTGCATTTTCGACACAATTTTTTGCATTTTCGACACAATTTTTTGCAATTTCGACAGAAAAAAATGCAAAATCACTGTCACACAGCTGCAGGGGTCTGGGCGCTGCAGGCCCTAAGAAAAATGTTTGAGAATTTTTAATTTTTAGGCAAAATTTGGTCAATTAGAGACGTATCAGAATTTTTTTTCGGCGGGGCCATAAAAATCAAAGGGGTGACCCCCCCTGACCCTTGTTGACAATTTTTTGAGGTTCAACCAAAAGGGGGGGTTGGCGACCCTCGTGACCCCCCCCCCTGGCTACGCCCTTGGGTCTGCTTGGGTAAGGTCAATTTTTGCTGGGTCCAGTTGAGAGAACTGGAGTCTGGACCCACTCGTGGACCCAAAAAAAACCTGAATGAGAGCAATAGTTACAAACATTTCGGAAACTTTGTGCATATTAAGAAACCACACCCCGCCCCGCCGAAACTATTGTAATGCTGAAAACAGGTACTACAAGTTAGTCCATTTGATTAATTGATAAATATGCACTATTAAGCTAAGATGCTTTCGTGCAATTTTACATACAAGCAGTACCTTAAGCCTGACAGGAGCATCCAAATTCTACAAAAAAACTGCACGCAATTTTTTAACGCCCTGAGTACTCCTTTAGTTTATGAATAAACATAACGTCAAGCAGTCATCATCATCTTACCAAGTCCCATTCCACGCTTTTAAAGAATGGATGCGTTCTGATGTCATCAAAACCTGTCATAGGATGACAGCCAAGACGCTCTGTGGGATTCTGAAAAAGTATAATACCATAGCAATTTTATAAAAATTTATTTCCAATTTTACTACTATAAAGTAACTATAAAAACTAAAAACAATAAAAACATACTATAAAAAACATATCCATTTTAACTCAACTCAGACAACTCAGATAATTTATGACGAATCTAACATAGGGATTTCAGGAAACATACAGAAACCAATTTTAGCGGATTCTATGTAAATAGCACCATAAATACCGCTCGATAGAAGTACTACCTTAAAGTAGCCATAAATGTCGTGTAATCGCGACTGTCTTAAAATGAGCCCTAATTTCTATACATTTTACTTAAATACAGTACACAGTTTTATTAACAAAAACGAAATGCAATCTAGTCCACTACGTTCAACTTTGCACTTAAGTCGAATTGTTTTTTCTATTTTTCTTTTTTAACTTTTTCAACCAACTTTCTTAAACTACCTACCAGCTTTTTGGATCATTGACTTTATCAATACTTTTGTGTCAGATATTTTAAAAATGAATAATGTCCCAACCTTATTGAGAAAGCCTTTGAGAACAGATGACGCTCGAACAGAGAGGGACCGTGGTATCCTGATTTGCTTTTCCAAAATTACTGAAAAACAAAAAAATCTAAAATAAAATTAATTATAATTTTCTTGGCTTGGTAGTTTTTTTAATAGGGTGTCCACTGTCCAAGCATTTATCCCAAATAGAGGTCTGCACCGGCATAAATTTCCCTGTCTAGGCCCGGCCCGCTGTCTTCAGCCACCGACCCGGCTCGACCAGTTACAAAAATTTTTAAGCACATTAAATAGCAAGAAAACGACTCTCACGCCATTATGGTTAAATAGTGCTCAACGCATACATTGTATCATGAGGGGGGGACAGGGGAGACTACCTTGTCCCAAAATCGAGGGTCCGGGAGAGAGGTTCTCGAAAATTCGGGCAAAACTGGGTAAAAAAATGCCACATTTCGATAATTTTAAAGTTTTTTTGCAAAGCTCACGGGATTTTGGTTGATCAGTGGGCGAGGGTACCCTAAAATTTTGATCCCGTTTTCACGTACCTGTTTCTCACGATTACTCAGAGACAGTCACTAGAAACCAAAATTCTATCTATATACAATAAATGCTGTCAATTGTCATTCTCTTTTCACAGCTGGAATTAATTGGCACCATGTTACAGATATTAACTTGTATTTTAAGGATAAGCTGACAAAGGAATCTCCCATCTACTGAACCCTGCTTACTCTGAAACAAATAGTCTTCCGTGTTGGCATCAGGGTTGTCGGCTGCGCCCATGTGGTCGAAGGGAGAGCGTCCGGCCATCATCTCGTACATCAGCACGCCCAGAGCCCACCAGTCTACGCTGAAGCCTGAAACAACAATGAATAGGCGCCAATGATTTCTGCTTAAATACTTTTCAGAATTCATACTTTATAGTCCGGTTCAAACTTGTCCTTAAGAACTTAGGGACAGGGTAAAGGACAAAATCAGCTGCTATGCAAAGTTGACTGAATTGTACTGCCTACTTTTTTGCGTACACACTAGTTTGTAGTCCAACATTGTTTATGCAAAAAATTTTAACATTTGGCCAATCACTTTCTTTGGAATTGCTTAAGGACAAAACGCCAGGGACAAGGACAAGAGTATGAACCGGGCGTAAGGGGGAATAACGGTGGGTAAAGCCGAAGGACACAAGGACAGGGACAAGGACAAATGTTGTTCAGCTGTGGTACAGAAAAATATTTTCGGCTTATTTTTCATAATTATTATAGTTTGCTTGTACTTGACGCAATTTTTTTGTTGCACAATTTTTAATTGCAATAAGCACCGACTTAAGACGACCAACTGCTTTTCTTGCTATCGCTTAGACACAAAGTAAGTTCAAACCTACTGTATTCGGCTCCCTGCAAAATTTCAGGGGCAATGTAATTTGGGGTTCCACAAAAAGTGCTCGTGGTGTCATTGGGACCAATTCCTTCCTGAAAACACAAAAAACGCGATTTGAACCAAAATGTCAGAATCACGTAAAAAATTAGTAAAACTTTAAAAAAAACACAAACTTCTATTAACATTGATAAATTCATAAAATTGGTAACAAACATCTAATGATGCTAACTTTTAGCTGTCATTCTTTTTTTACAGCAAGTCAATCAATCGTCAACATGTGAGCAAACTTTACTTACATTGGACTAAGAAAACTTACGCAAAAACGGAAACTCAATATATAAATATAAAAAACTCAGTGACACAGCTCCCAACCCAAACATCGGAGGCACAGAAAAATATATGGAATTCTTAAAGTGAGTGATCCAATGATCTTTTGTACTTGTATGACCGTTTGTTATGGCATATTAAGTTCAGGCTTGCCTTATATTATGCCCTTAGATATCAGGCTCCAGGCTTAGGCATCTTATTTTCTTCTCTGATCACCCACTTTAAGCTACCCCAAAATTAATATCAGTACGTCTGTCTGTGAAAAAAAACGCAAAAAATCGCCACTAACTTTACACATTCCATAGTCAGTCAACTTAATGTGACCGTCCTGATCGATGAGAACATTGTCTAGCTTCAGATCTCGATAGATGATTCCTCGAGAATGCAAAAATTGCAGGGCCAGAATTATCTCAGCCGAATAGAATCGTGCATGATCTTCGTGCAGACGACGATGCTTCTGCATGTGGAACATCAAATCGCCGCCGGGCACAAATTCAATGACAAAAAATAACCTGAAAAAGTCAACTTTCATGCTTTTCAACTTTTTTTAAAAACCAAATTGACCGATTTTATGATGATGACGACGTGTAACAAAGGTGACGTGATGGTTTTATCATTCTACAGTCTGAACAGACATAGTAAGAGGTCTATTCAATATGTATCGACTATGTGACTTTCAATATGTATCGACTATGTGACTTTAAGACATCAGATTTTAGAAAAACAGTATCCCAAAATTTAGTCAAAATTGTTTTAGCTAATTCAAAGTTATAAACAGGTGACACTGCAAATTATTTACGAAAATGTTTATGCCAAAGGTTTATGTGAAAAAATAATTGTTGGAGTGATTTTCGTTCATTCTTGTTTGTCTCCGTAAATTGTCTAACTGCCTATATTACCGTTGAAAATTAAATCACAACAATTAGTCAAATAATATTTTCTGAACCTTATTGTCAGTAGCCATCTAATCATTAAGTCGGTTTATAATCAACCATTAAGAACATCTTTCTGTATCTGTCGTTATTACTATTTATTTTACGAATCAGTACGTATAAAAAATATGAATTGAGAAAGGAAAAATTCTGCAGCCCGTTCGTACCGGCTCGGCGTTTGAAAACAGGAATGCAGTCCGACTAAAAATGGATGATTGGAGGCCACCTCGAAAACGTGTTTCTCCGTTTGTACCCAGTCTATGTCCTAAAACGAACAGATTATTTGACAACTCAGATCAGAATATTCGCCTCAATTGTTGTGAAAATTGTCTTCATTTTTGTCTATAATGAAAAATTTTATCGACTATGCGATTAGAAAAAATGCAAAATCACAGCATTCAAAGAGTAAATAAGAATAATAATATGTTCACATACAATGCGCAGTATACCACAAAGAATTAGTAATTACAAAACAAAATTCCTGCATTCTCATAGTCTATAATAATATTATACTAATATTAAGTACAATTTACATTAAAAAATTCAAGCAATTATACTTCCAAACTACGTATATAATCAAACTAAAAAAGCAATCTAAAACCAACAAAACATAATAAGAATAAGAAAAAACACAAAAAACCTACTTCATCATCTTGCATAATGGACTTTTTGATGACTTTCATGGCATAGATTTGTCGTGTTGTCTTCAGCTCCACCTGCAGGACTTTGGCATACGAGCCGCGACCGATCACTCGAATCAGTTCAAAATCGGCCAGCGAAATGGAGAATTCTGCCGCTCGACTCTGCTGCTGCTGGTTATTCAGGTCAAACTGATCCAATTGGTGGCTGAGGGCGTCAATGACCACCTCTTCCGTGGCCCCCTCCAAGCTCAGGCGACCATCCGTGTAGTGGGTCGAGGGGGGCCCGCCGGTGCCGCCATTACTGCGCGCTGAGCTGCTAGAGATGCCGGCTGAGTCTGGAAATAAAAAAAAGAAATAAAAAACAAAGTTGCAAAAGTTTGAAACAATAGATTATTGCTGGACAAAATAACATAACACAATATGAATTCTTTATGAGAATAAAGAATCCAAACATAGATGTAAAGTGAAATAGATTTGAATCATTTGGTTATTTTTATAATATTTAACAAAGAACGCAATTATTACAATAACAGCAGTTAGTGCCGACTGAAAGTTGGAAGTTTGAACGCGAAGGAATTAAAATTGTTAACAATAAAAATAAACTATTAACGCAATCGAAAGCATCAAGCCCCAATTAGTATTTTTAACTGACTTTCAAATACGTTGATTATTAATCATCTCCAACACAATTATATTATACTATTACAATAAAATCACCAATTTCTCAATTACATTATATAATTACTTAATTATTACTTTCAATAGATTCTCCGTTCTGGTAGATTTGGGCAGGCAGGCTATTTGAGGCGTGATGCTGAACTCCTTGTGCGGCGAAGGCCGGGTTATCGGAGCCAGAGTAGCGGGGGAACAAAGTGTCCTCCTGTGAAGAAAAGAAATCCATTTGATTAAATAAAATTCTGTACAAATTCTCATGATTTCCATAAAAGAGTCTGAGAAATAATTTTTGGTGTCTGCAGTAACAGCCCCATTAGTAATTTTTTGTTATTGGAGTTATTGATTTGTCACTTAAATTTGATTGGTTACTGCACTTGCGTTGTTTTTCCGTTAAGAGGTGACTTCTTTATACGCAGATAATGTAATGATAAAAACTAACGTAAGTCGACTTATGTTTTTCCATTAAGAATTTCCAAATTAGAGTTAATAAAATTGTCCCAAAAGCAACGTAAGTCTACCATAATGCTTACGTTTTTCAACATAACTCAACATTTAATATAGAGCAGACTTGCGTTGTTTTTCCCTGAGGTGCGGAGTAACCTGAGCTATCTAAGTTTGCAGAAAAACTATTTTCGCCAAAACATCTACTGACGCGGTTTTTGCACAATACACATTGTGGTGAGGAATCTAATTACTATTATTACCATAAACCACTCGTGGTTTAAAACGGTAAATTTAGGGCGAGTTTTGAAACCTGCCTTCCGATCCCGGAAGAGGGTACAGTCCTTAGTTTAATCCTATCAACGACTAAAAAGCTAATCAACTAACTATTTAAGTAAAAAAAATAGTTCCATCAACCACAAACTAATGCAAAAAATCATATGACACAAGCCTAGAAAGTACAGACATCTATTATATTATGACCTATAATAATGAAATTATTCTCATAGATTCTGACATACTGCCAATTACATTAATCCAAAAAAGCTAAGCCCAAAAAGGGCCAAACATGATGGTAAAACTGACGACAGGTTTGCCAGAGCACCAGTCTTTAATGAGTTTGTGACATCGCTTGTGCACGGTCAGTTTGCACTGCAGACAACGATAGCCCTGACGGCCCAGACCCCAGACACGGTCGCGGCAGTAGGCACAGACTGCTCGCTGCAAATCAAAAAATAATCTACTTAGACTTACAATTAAATTAAAAATCCAATTCAATTATTACAAGTTTAAATGGTGACTAAAAATGCAGCAAACCAAAAACAGTCTTGCTTGTTGTGTTTTCAAAATAAAAGATGCTCGATTCAAGCTTATTCATAAATTTCTATGCTCATTTTTATTTTCGAATAATATAAAAAACAATTTTTACCACCCTCACGGTTACAGACGAGTTCGGAAACTACACGAACCGTACTCAGCCTTCTGAAGGAAAAGTGAACTGCCCTGTGGCAAAACAGCAGGCAATAGGTAATTTATTACATACATGTGCCTGTCAAAAAGTATTTTAATGTATATTAAAAGTAAAAGGGTATATGCATAATACTTTATGTCAAAAACAAAGTAATTTTACATTACCTTATTGAATCGTTTGGGTTGAAAGTAATGTCCGTTCACGCGATAAAACTTTTTCCACCGGCGAGCACCACGACGATAAACATATTCTAAAAAATAATAAACTAATAATTAACTTTTCCCTTTATTTCAGATGCAAACTCAAATTAAAGCTCTAATACTGTTTGAAGCCTAAGTTATAAAAAGTGGG